>ML837435.1:52801-74061 GCA_009831015.1 Picea engelmannii | reverse complement strand
CTCCCTTCAACTTTCCTGGGCTCTTTAAAAGATGACTGTCCCCAAGGACTGTTTCTGAAAAAGGAAGGCTTGCTTCCCTTCTGCCTCTATTCTTTCTTAAACCTCTTCTGGTTATCCCAAGCCTTCCGAAAGGTAGGCTTTTCCCTTTGCTATTCATATAGGCATTTCTCCCTTCTTAGGGTTTCTTCCATGGTCTTAGGATCATCGTATTGAATCTTGTCACCAATGGAAGGTGGCAGTCCACTCAGATACCTCTGAATTTTAACATCCTCGTCTTTAATGAAGGGAACATACCTCAGTAGTTCCAGAAAACTCCGTTCATACTCATCAACGGTCATGCTGCCTAGCTTGAGTTCGAAGAACTCCTTCATCTTTCTGTCATAGTATCTTTTAGTCAGGTATTTCTTCTCGAAATATCTCTTAAACTCCTTCCATGTGACCTCTTTCTCTCTTATGTGCTGCACTTGCACAAACTGATCCCACCACATGGATGCTTTTCCTTTCAGCTGGTACATTGCAATTCTTCCCTCTGCATGGGCAGAATAATTATGCAGCAAAAGTATTTCTTCATGCCCAACAACCAAGTTTTAGCATCTTCCTCCTTCTTATGCTCTCCATCAAATGTTGGAGGTTTAATTTTATTCATCTCTCCTTTCAATTCCTCTTTTCCAGATTTTCGATGTTTTCAGGTAGGGGAAGGGCTTGCACTACTATGTGTCTTACTATCAGAACGTCTTTGGGAGCGACTGTGATGTCAACTACCACTCCTCGATCTACTTCTTCTCCCATGAGTTCTGCGACTCTCTATCGTACCCGAGTCTCTTCCCTTCTCAACTTTCTTCTCTATTCTTTCTAGGCTCTTCAAGAATTTTAAGTTTAATTTCCCTTGCCGATCCTTGACTTTCATGAGCTTTTGGCTATCCGATCGACGCTCCTTGGCCTCTCTTTGTAGCCCTTCAATGATTTTCATCATATGTCCTTCCTTATCCATCTCTTTTCCATGCCCATTAGAGTTCGATCCTTCAACTCCCTGGTTAACATCCTTTCCTTCCTGTTCATCTTCTATTTCAGGGGTAATTTGCACTCTTCCCCACTCCATACTCGACGTTGATTAACTGGAGTACTGCCCTCTGTTAACTCTGCACACACACTGTGCAATCAAATTTGAAATTTGTCAGGCCATTTAAACCTTCACAAACTATCCACAATATTTATAACTAATACGAACAAGAACGAAAGACATTTCAACTTCACAAGGTTTTCTGAGCTCTGTCTGGCTCTCTTTTTTTCGGATGTCCGAAACTTCAATTTTCGGAACTTTCGGGTTTTTGGTACCCAGGACTTCTGGTTTTCGAAGCTTCCATCTTCTCAGCATTTCGAGACTTCAAGTTTCGGGGTTTCTTCTATCAGGGTTTTGACACCCACGATGTTTTGGCAATTTGAATCACCGATCTCCGATCTTCGAATCGCTCCTTTGTTGCCTCAGCCCCACTTGGCTAAGCCTTTGGCCCACATGACCGCAGGTGATCGCGTAACCATACACCTCCAACTCACCCGCTTACAGGATCGATCAAATTCCCTTACTCGAGCCGAATTAGCTCCTTCGATTCCGGAGTGGAATCCTTGTCAAACACCCGATCCACCGGTCCTTCAGTTCCTCCCCACGGCCTTCGGCACTTTACCATGGTTATCCCCAACTCTCTATCGGGGTTCAGGGTTTTGCGTTCCCCGATGTCAAGAGTCACTGCCTTCTCCAACTCCTGATTCACGATGAGCTCCTTTTTCGGGTTTAGCCCCTTCCGGCTATAACATGGTCCACATGACTGCTACCACAAGACCGCAGTCTTGGCTCTCATCGAGATTTCGTCGTTTCTGATGACACAATGTGCATGTCCCCGGGACTCGCGATTTCCCAATTTGCGATGTGCTCCAGCACTCCTGGCTTAGCTCCTGGCCAACGTGACTATCACCCGTGACCGTAATCAAACCGCTCATTGGGGTTTCGGGGTTCGGAGTTTCACAACGCATGGACTCCTTGTCCCCGCGATTCCCGATTTCCCGAATCCCGATTTTCGATTGATGACTCTTCTATCGGGACTTTCCCCGATCTTCAATGCGCCCCCCTTTAGTTGCTTCCTCCCACTTGGCTAAGCTCTTAAATCCATGCGAACGGCTCCTATATGACCACAGCAATAAACCCCGTCGGGATTTCAGGGTTTACGATGACGAAATACCTGTGTCTCCAAGACTCGCGATTCCCTGAACTGCGACGCGCCTTTTTTCCACGATAGCCCTTCGACTATAGGCTTCGCGCCATATGATTGTTGGGTTGTGACCACGGCCTTATCCCTTATCACGGTTCGGAGTTTTGTGAGTCGAAACGCACCCGGACCTCTTGTCAACGGTATCCCCGATTTATCGATGCACCGATTCTCCGTCAAACTGACAACTGTCCCCCACTGATCGGGGTTTCGCGGATCGCGATTTCAAAGTCTATGAATCGCTTGTCACCAGGGTTCCCAATTAACTTCAAACACCGATGGAATTACTCCTTGTCGGGACTTTCCTCGATGGCAGATCTCAACCACGTGTCCCCTAATATGAATAGTCCAGATCTTGTCGCGAAATCGCGGATCGCGATTCCGTGTGACAAGATTTCTATGTGCTCGAGAACTCCGATTCTCCGATTTTGGATTCTCTCCAGGATTCTGACACGTGTCCTCCATTTTTCGGATGGTATGGATCTATTTTGGAACTGTCACCCCTAGTCTCAAAGGTTTAACCCTCAGACATCTCCCGAATGATCCTACGGCTATCGGGTTTTTCGACCGAGATCTGACGACTCAGATTCTCTCTCGCTAATTCGGAGCTTTCGCCCCTAAATACTAAGATTTAACCTTCGGGCATCTCCCGACAGATCCAACGGATGTCGGGTTTTCCAACTGATATCTGACGCCTCAGATCGTTCCTAACCAAATCGGAATTTCGCGTATCGTGATTTTCCAATCCCCTGTGCAATATCCAAAGGCTTTAAACCTTGTGCACAATTTTTTTTTTGTCCAGATATGATGGTCACGAGGGCTCGCCTTCCCTCCCAAACGGATCCTAAGGTTCTAACACCATTGGTGTAGAGACCTGTCTCCCTGTGGTCATAGACCATACCAGCTGTGGTTTCACAGCACCGCTAAACCTCCTGAGCTTAAAAACTCGTCAAGTATCTCCTTGACGCTTCGGAGCAAACCAGGGTCCGAAATTGGTCCTCCCGACTCAATTTCCCCTCGCATTCTCAGTCCAAATACTGCTCCACTGGCCCATCTAGGCTCAGTGTCGAAACCTTCGCTCTGATACCACTTTGTAGTGTACCCTTTTCACTACCGAGGTTTTTAAACTTCTCAGTTACCATTCTATACATGGATTTTTACATAATTCGTATAGACATTATAAGCACATGCATTTAAACAATTAAACACGCTTAAATCTCAAAGTAGAATATATAAGTTACTGCTACAATTAAACAAGCCATAGCATTCAACAGTAATTCATTTACATAGCGGAAAACATGATACATAAACAGCACGGTCATGCACAACATGATTAAAGCATAATTCAAATACTTATCTTTTAATAGCTGTAGAAATCACCGACCAAGTGCAGGCCTTCCACGAACCTCCTAGCCTTAGACTACACTATTCATCATCTCAACATTGGGTCACCCCCGAGCTGGGATCGAGCTCCACCCCAAGGCAAGGAATCCTAGGCTAGGCTGAGGTTACAGGGAATTCAGTCATACACAACCACCAGGAAGAACACTCTCCAGGAATCTCCCACGCTCACTGCCCACAGACCCTCATTCCCCACATGCCTGTTCCACCCCAGGAGAGTGCACCTTCTCTATCACTTGGACAGTCCTTCGGCTGCCAGTCTCCCTTACCTTGGGTTACAGGAACAGACCGGACCGAAAGTCTCCGGGTTCTATGGCAGCTACAGGGTTCCTTCTAGGATTTCTCTCCTTCCTCTGCGCACTCTCTCACCTGGAGGAGTCGCTCACAGGCCAACAAGCCTCACGCAGTCTAGTACTGCGTGGCCACAACAATCCACGGGAAAAACAGACAAAGGCTTCCCAAACCGGTTCAACAGTCACAGGATGGTCTCATGGTCGTGATTTCGGAACAGGGACTCCACACACAGGCTAGCTCTGCTTCCCCGAATAACAAAGATTCTTCCACTCGAATTCATCACAGGCTTCCCGTTCAGGGAATGCACACACGGGTTTTCTCAGAGACAGACACAGACTCCACAGCTCTGGACAGGGATGTACACGGATTCCTCAGGACAAACACATGCTTTCTTTTCTGTATCGGAATTACACCAGGGTCTCTTGCAGACTGGCTTCCCCTGATCACCCTCAGGACAGTCGGATTGAATGGATGAGAACCCCTCTCATGGTTTACTTCATTTGTTTTATTTTCATGCACCAGGGTTGACACTTGTCACCCTGGGAACTTCATGCGTTCCATCCGCACGCCTTCCTCCCACCACTTGGGAAATCATGTGTCCTTCCAAAAGGACTTAGGATAAAACCATATGATGCACATATCTTTTTGAAACAATAATCAAATATTATTTCCAGGTTTAATCCCCTAGGCTCATCTCTCAGCCCCTTTCCCACCTTCCAGCCCCTAGTTCCTTGCCCACTCTGTGGACGCTCAGTCCCCCTTCACTCATTCATCGTGGTTGGTCTGCACCTGGCGGTGTTTATATTTTTATTCATCATTCTACATACATACATGTACATCAGTAGGCTCCTAGCCTTCAACACTTAGGCTCCATGGCCTAACAAACACATAAGCCTACCAACTTATACCAAACATGGCTCACCAGCCTATAGACATGTTTACAATTCATTTCATATATCATGATTTGCAACGAGGCTCGGTCTTGGGGACACTACAGTTTTTCCTTCTTCTTTGGGGGTCCCTGTCATGAAACTGTTGCAAGAAGTGCAAGTAGAGCCAAATGATACCCAAAGAAGAATAAATCAAATGATCCAGTTGCATCAGTCCAGAGAAGAAGTGTATAACTGGACTCAGGTTATCTTGGAAGGTATCAAAAAGATTTATGAAAAAATAACTAAAGAGGACTATTTTGAGTTGGGTGATTTGGTGTTGAAGTGGGATTCCAGAAATGAGGATAAGGGTAAACATGGAAATTTTTAAATATTATGGAAAGGCCCTTACATCATTCAGGCATTTATAGGAAATAATGCATTTTGTCTCAAAGACAATGATGGAATAGACCTACCAGGTGGACCTGTAAATGGCAGGATTCTGAAAAATTATCTTCCACCCCAATAAAGATTTCATAAATCAATTTCCACTGTACAAATCATTTCTTTTAGGTTATGTGCGGGTGATGTTGATCAGATGGTTGAAGCCCAGAGAGAAGGCCCTAAGCCACTGACCAGTGCCACCAAATTCTCAAAATAAAAACAATTCAGGTAACAAAATAAGCAATGGAGAAAATATTTACAGACATCATGAAGCATGTTCTTGGCACCTTGCAAGGAGATAACCATCCCCAGGTGGAGCCACTGTTATAACTCTATGTTTCATAGGATCAACTAGTGACTGGACATTTTTACTCTTGTTGTATTTTTGGTTGTAAATAATATTTCATTTTGCAAATTATTTTCAAAAGAAAAGAAAAAGGAAAGAAAGAAAATAAAGAAAGAAAGAAAAGAAAAAGAATAAAAGAGGGCATAAAAGAAAAATGGATAAGGCCCCATGCAATAAGAATGGCTTGATCCATATAGTTTAACCATGGTCAAGTCTTTTTGAATTTATTTTGATAGGATTGATGAATAAAGCTTGGATAAACTATTTAGTCTTATCCAGATAGATAGGTTAGTTAGTGAACAAATTTGATCAAACTGTTTAAACTTGATCAAATAGCCCTAGGATAGAGTAATTTTGTTAGCCCAAGAATCTAATTTGGGTTAAATGTGTTAGGCAAATACATTAGAATATAGGTTAGTTGTCTTTCCTTTCAATAAAACAAGCTCAAAGTTGGGTGAGGATCTTTGTTTTGATGTTAGAAGGTTGTGTTCTAACCCCTTGGTGGCAAAATGAAAAGGGAACAATGCAAAAAACACACAAAATGGCACTATCCTAAGTTTATGTAATGAAATATGATTCATGCCCCATGGTTAAAGAGTGTGTCGAGATCTACGTTCAAGAAAACGACGTTCAGATCGACGACCGACAAGTAATATCGAACACCCCCCCCACCCCGACCATTCTACCTTTAATGCGGGGGGGGGGTCCGAGTTTGTGGTATTTCCTGGTGGGCCCCATTCTCACGTGTCACCATTGTGTTAACTTATACCCCCCTTGCTCTAAACTGGTTACTGCCTACCCCCCCCTTCGACTAAACCGCCATACGATTTTCCCATACCACCACCGTCCCGTGGCATCACACTCCACTACCATCGTTTATAAGTCATGTCTCATTACTTCACCATCGTACTTTCCTCCACTCACCCATCACAAGCCATATCCCATTCACTTTTCCTCCAATCACTGTCTTCCACATCATCCTTGCACACCCGTCATCGATCCCTTACCTTCCACCTCATACCCGAGGTACCCGTTGGATAACTAATATAGGCAAATATATTTGTTTATCTTGTTGAATTGTCCCCCGCGCCTCCAACAAATACTCGTTTTCCCAGATAATCATGTTTTTCTCACCATTCCTTAATCATTCACGATCCAAACACCTCTGAAACCATTATTCTCTTTCTTTTTTCCATCTACAGCCTCCATTAATTCCTAGAATCTACAATCAATATCATTTCTTTTTCAAATTTCATAGGTATTAGTCGAAGTGATGGCGCCAAAGTCCAAACAATCAGAAGTTGACGAAAATCCTTTCCTCCCGCCTCTTATCGACCTCGACCGGATCCCTCTGGCCGACATAGCTTACCTGATTTCATAGCCCAAATGTGAATTTGATTTTGTTGAGTTACACTCGTGGTTCAGAGATACTTTCTCAGACCAAAGTGATGAGATTGGACTCTGGGAGTCCAATCTCCCTCTATATGTTTTTCCCCAAATTCATCATTTTCCCAAGTTCTCCCTCAAGTGCCAGGCGCACTATCTTCCCAATCAAAGAGCTATTGTTTCATCCTCCGGAGAGACCTTGTTCACTATCACACCCAAATCCATTGACCAGATGCTGCAAATACCCAAAGTCGAATCCTTTTCTCCTTTTTACCATTGAGATCCTAATCGAAATGTATCAAAAATTGTCTTTTCCCCAGAGAGTGCAGATTTTTGAGATTTTCCTCCCTAAGAGTGCCCCATTACCCAAAGAAAATCCCCTGTATCAATCATCGATTTTCTTAGCAAAAGGAAATCAAATTATTTCTTCTCTTTGCAGTCTACTTGGATACTACTCAGATGAGTGGGTAGATGAGCCAATCTTGGGTTATATATCTATTTTCTCTACCGAGGAAAGGGCCACAATGCAGTTCGACTACAACAGTTTTCTGGCCGAGAATATTCATGATCCTTGTGGCATCATCGCAGAAACAAGGCTAAAAAATAAAATCTCTCCATATTCTCATGATCCCAAACAAGAAATTGATAAGTTCATGAACCAAACAGAGTGGGAAATGAACACTTTGGAAGATTCAGAACAACAACCTCCTTCAGCATGTGTTTCACAAACCATTACTCCATAGGTACCAGCATAGAAGAGGCCCAGAAAGGAAGCCCCCCCATCATTTATTGAAGTCTCAACAGAGGATTTACAGGTTTAAAGAAAAAATCCCAAGACCAATCATACCCCTGACAGATTTACGGGAGAAGAGACTCAGTTTGCCACAGTAGTAGAGGGAGAACATTCACCATTGTTCTCTAGTCAACAAATGATGTCTACCTCTTCATCAAAGAAGCAGTCTGACACCACCTTGACCACTCAACCATCACAAGGATCCGTAGGAATAAGTATTTTTGAAAAATACAATCTAATTAAGAAAAATAATGAGATGTTGACCAGCGGCACCTATGCCCAATTTTGGAAACAAACATCAACAAAACATCATAGACATCTCTCCGCCTTTGATACTGAAAAGGGTAGAATGCATATGGCCTTCTTGCAGGAACAGGTGCCTCAACCAAAGGAAATTTCTGATTACAAAAGGTCAACTTTCAAGTTTGATGTTGCAGAGGTACATCCAGCTGACCAGATGGACTTGCATAAAAAAACCGGAGAAATAATTTTCTGAACATTGTAAAACACTTCCACAACTGCTGCAAAGTTGCAGGTTTCTTTGAACAATGTTAAGACTCAACTAAAGCTGGAGAAAGTGTCATATTTTGCAAAAGACAACAAGATCAAATCTTTAGAAGAGATGGTACTTAAAATTGGGTACGATCCCTCCAATGTGAAAGTAGTTGAAGAATTGCTAAAGAAAAATAATGTCGACATAGCATCCTTGAGAAAACAATTAAAATTGCCAGCTACTGAAGACTCATCTCCCAAAGAGATAGCCGAGACAGAAGGCCAAAAAGAAGAAATGTTAAAGTTAATCATGGAGCAAAACGCACAGATCAAGGAGATGGAAGCAGAGTTGGAAAGATTAGTAAAGGAAAAGGAACAGATAGTGCCCATGGAGGTCATTCCAATGAGTGCAGTTCCCCTCACAGGAGCTAGCATAGCGACAACATCAACAACTACCACAACATAACTTCCATCAGCTACCCTAGTGATAGTTCTAGAAACATCCGAAACTCTAGAAAAGTCAATGGAGGAGATGACCATACAAGGAGTAGAAATCAAAAGACTGAAACAAGAGATAGAGAATCTCCAGAAACTTAAATCCTCCTTCCAAGCCAGTTACAACACTAAGAGGCACACATCAGAAAAAATTAAGCAGGAAATATAGTAGCAACAGAAGCAAACAGTTTTGGGCAAAACACTAGCAGAAGCCAAGGAGAAAATTTGGATGGATATCTCAAAATCCATGACAGAAATCTGGCCATTGGTGCAGATCATGTTTGAGTAGCATGCATTGGTGTTGAAGAGAAGGCAAGCCATTGACAGGACAAAGGGAGAGCTGGGAGAAATGACCACAGAGGCAAATGAAATCATCAGGTTTCTAAATTCAAAGACTAAGGAGGAGCTGGAAAGCCTGGAAGTTAAGGATAGGACAGATACTATCCTCGAGGTTAAGAAATTTATGACCAAGAGAGTACTAATGTTACAAATGGAGGAGAGAGTCCAGAGCATGGATAGAGGAGTCCAAAGATTCTTCAGTAAGATTGAAGCTTTGAAAAAGAAAGCTATTCCCATTTTAATGGTTCTAAATGATAAGTTGATGACCCTTTCCGACTACAAGCAAAGGATCACCATGGTGTCAAAGGACAACTCTACGTTTTTAGGAGTATAGGGTAGCATAACATGAAAATCATTTTTAGAGACCTTGTAGTTGGACCTCATTATCCAACATGAAATCAAGTATATTTTCATCACCAAGCCAACTTTCCCAAATATACAGAGATGTATGAAGTCTACCAGAAGTTACTAAAGGTCAACATTCACAGTCAAAAGAGATGGGAGGATCTGTGCACTCTGATTGAGTAAGTGATTAGGTGTACAATCCAGGTCAGCATACAGAGCAATCAAAGTCAAGTTGATGACTCGCCAACAACTTTCCCCAAAATCAACAGAAAGAATCCGACAGATCATTAGCAGTTGCTACAATTTTTTATTTTTTTATCTAGATAGTTAGCTTTGGGTTTTACCACGTCCTGATCATTAATTACAGGATTGATTGTAATCTTTTCTATATATACTTCAAACTTCAAAGTATTGAGGGTTGATCTTTACGCCCAAGAAAGTTGTAAGCACTGTAATTTTTTCAAGAGGTCTACCAGTAATAAAAAGGGACGATTCATAGGATTCCTGCATGTTAACTATTGGTGATGTTTACTCCTCTTCGTTGAATGGTTTATCTTTCTTCGTTACCATCTTGTTTTCTACATATGATCATTTAAAATAAGTTGAAGTTGCAGAATTTATCTTTGTATACTCTGTTTTTGGCTTTTAAATATCTAAATGTTTGTCTTCTGATATTGTGATAAAGAAATTCTTAAATGCTTCTTTATTATAGTTTATTATGTCATATATTTCTGCTATCCATCACTTTAATTTATAAAGGATCCAACATTGGTATTATCCTTCCCTGTGAAGAAACCTAATAAAATCTATTCTCAGATCTCAAATCTTAACAAAGACCCCATAGCCTAATGGATGCGTAAGCAATATTTCAGCCATTTTATAAAACAAAACAACACAGTCCTATTTATTTAACTAGCCTAATATCTGAAATGTGAAACATATCTAAATCTTACAGAGAGATCCCTCTCTGAAGCTAGAAGGGCTAGATCCCAGTTTTGAAGTGGTTGGATAAAGTTACCTCTGATAAATTTCTTCTACCTCTCGACAACCTATGGGAATTTACAGAGCGATAACATAGTGGCGACCATACTAGGGAACTGAACAAACTTTCCATCCTATGATTTATTTTCCCTAGATAAAAGAAAAATTTATTTATGAACGAATCATAAAGTCTAAACTTATAAAGAGATAATGTTCAGAGGTTGTTAAAGTTTGTATATATTAGTTTAAGATTTCTTAAAAAATTAAAAATTTTGGCTCCTAAAATTTTTTACACTAAGTCTCACCCCGATCTAGAACCTGCGATAGTAGTAGATGATCCAGAGAAGTTACTCAGAAAGAAAAATACTATAGAAGGTTCTGGGAGACACAATCCTCTTCATAGGTCCAATTCTCTCCCAGAGAAGTTGGTTTCCATCCAGGTTCTCGATTTTGACATATCCTTTGAACAGAGCCTTTTTAGAACCAAATCTGACAGCTTTGTAAGTGAGACAATCCTAGATCAAACCATCCTGCAACCTAGAACCCCTGAAATACTTTCTCCTAGAACAGAATTTGATCAACGCTTACTCCAAGAATTCAACAAGTTAGAAGAGATAGTAGCAAATCTAGATCAGTCTTTGTACCGAGCTCATTTTCAATAGTCTGTAGAACTTTCTGCTTTGACTATTGCGGATGCCTCCATCAAAAATAAAATAATTCACTCTACATCCCCTAGCCCTACCTCTTCTACTTCGTTTGTTACCTCGCCTCCAATCACACAAGTTGTCATTCATCCTCCTCCACCAATCGTGGAAGCAAGATATGCTCCCTTGGTGTTGGTTTCTCCTTTACATGCCATGCCTCGGGACTATCAAACCATACTTCCTCAGTTTGATGGTACTCTTCCTCTGAATGCACAACAACATGTTGATAAGATGAATGATTATTTTGATTTGCAGGAAGTTGATGAGGCAGACGTCCATATGAGACTTTTTTCACAGAGTTTGACAGAAGTAAAAAAATGGTTCAAAGTGCTACGCCCTGATACCATAGTTGACATTGTTGGTTTCCAATGGAGTTTCCTTGATAGATGGGAGGTAAAGAAAAATCCTCTCCAAATTTTATCAAAATATGAGAATATCAAATGGAATCAAGGGGAAATAGTGCAAGATTATTGCATCCATTTGAACAATCTTTATAACGAAATTCCAATTGAATTAAATCCCCACAAGGTTTGGCTTTAATCAAGTTCCTTATGGATTTGATGCTGATATGTCATATCAACTAAGGGAAAGGAATTTTGTCACTCTAGAAGACATGCAGAAAAGTGCAGTGAGTGTAGAAGTGAATCTACTAGCCAGAAGATCCAGGCAAAGAACATAGAGAAGGGTTACAATCAAACAAGAGCCTTCCACGTCTTCCTTAGATGCCAAATTATATTCCATAGTCAGAAGTATGGAAAGAATGATGGAAATACTAACCATCGCTGACACGAATCCACCCAGGGAAAATCAGTCAGCCCCTCAGATCATAAATCCAAACTTCAGAAGGAACCCTCCCCAGATCAGACAGAGGGATCAGAGAGATCTGAGATATCAAAGAGAGCAAAGGGGGCCTGATTAGCATATTAGACCATCTCTTCAGGAGAACTACGTTGATGATGGAGAGGAGGTAATCGATGAGTTGGATGACACTCACATAAACCTCATGGGCATCCACGATGATGACTCTATTTTTCTGACTCAGGAAGAACAAGAGTTTTTTCTCCTCTCACAAACAAACGTGAATGAGGAAGATGAAACAGAACAACAGGACTTTGAGAATTATATAATGGAGGTGCATAGACAGTATAACTCAAGAAGCAAGAATACTAATGAAAATCCTACAAATAAGGCGACTGAAGCGAAGAAGACGTCTGAGGCCAAGAAAACCTCAGATACCTTTCTTAACAAAGTCCCTGAGAAGAATAATGTTGAATCTTCTGCAAAGAAAAACCCTCAAATCTTGCAAAGATCAAATCAAACCGAGTTCGCGTCTACTAGTCAACAAAATACTTCTGCCCAAAGAAATATGACAGAAAAACCAAAAGTGCAGAGCCAAAGCAAGGTTTCCACCACCTTCAGCCTAGAAGGGGAACTAGCCAAATTGAAAATTCCTATTCCCCTGTTTGAATTGATGAGAAAAAACACTTAAAGGTCGCAGGTGATTAAAGCAATAAGCATCGAACCAGAGATAGGTACAAAGGCATTGAATGTTGGATTAGGATCACACTCAGACACTGTGAATCTTATTGATGATCAACCAAAGCTATTGTTTGGTCCTGAAGTACATGGACAAATTGATAACAGTGTTGTTCCCGCGTTATATATTAGTCTGAATATCCATGAAAAAATCTTACACATTGCTATGCTTGATTACAATGCCTCTCACAACCTGATGCCCAAAGATTTGATTAAGAAGTTGGGGCTTGATGTCACTCGACCCTACAAGGATTTGCATTCTTTTGACTCTATCAAGGTCAAATTTATAGGGATAATTAAATATTTATCCATCACCCTAGCTAATACCCCAGCAAAAAGTATGGTGATGGATATCGTGGTTGCAGACATTCCCCGAAAATACGGTATGTTTCTATATAGATCTTGGGGAGCTAAGATGAAAGACACTTTACAACTAGATATATCTTATGCCACCATCCCAGCATTTGGAGAACAGAGAAGACTGTACATAGAGACTCTGGTGAAGTATATGGTCAATAGTCAGGAAAAACCACATAAATACCCATTATAATTTTCACATTCTGGTCTGGATTCATTCATATTGTACAATGATGGTGATTTGTATAATCGAATTGCTCAGTTAGAAGATGATGCACCTGACATTACAAAAGATAAAGAAATCATTGAGGTAAAGAACATTGTAAAAATAGAAAGTGATGAACTACCAACAGATTTCTGGAGTATGGATTTTGATGGAGATGTGAGCAAAGAGGGAGTTGGAGCTAGATTCTGGTTACATAATCGCAAATCAAGGTGTTGGCCCTTGACCAAGTTTTGGGATAACCTTGGTCATTTTGACGTATTTTGGGACTTCGACAACTAGTCGAAGAAGGAGCTCCAAGAGAAGCAGAGATCACAGGATCTCGATCCACTTTTGGGCCCCTTTTAGGGTTTTGGGTTAATGTAATGGGAAAGGGATGTCAGCCCGTGGGTTTACCCATGCTTAGGCCCAATTTTGTAATGTATAAATAGATACTTAGGAAATGTAAGGATGGTCGATGGCTTAGTGCTAGTAGTTAGATCTGTGTGATTGGATGTGGATTGTAAATGCTCTGTGCATGATTGTAAGAGGCTTGCAGATCTAAGTGAAAGTTGTTGTAAGAGGTTGTAGAAGGCTTTGTGCTAGAGTGTAAGGAAGAAGGATCTAGAGAGTTGCACAGATCTTCTGTACTATGAAAAGAAGGGTTTGAGGCTATGTGTTGTAATTGACGATTGAAGATACTAATAAAGAAGAAGAGTTGGTGGACGTATCCCCAGGGAGGGGGTGAACCACGCAAATCTGTGTATTATGCTTTGTGCTTTGAATTGATGTGTTTATCTCTTTCTTTGCTAAGTGATTTGATATATTTAGATAGATCTAATTATGCTTTGTGCTTCTTAGATGTGTGTGAATGTTAGATCTGATATGTATGAAGATGCTTAGTGCCGATCTACTGGATTTGGTCTATTTTACTGTTGCTAAGTGTTAAAACATCTTAGATCTAAGTGAATGTTGCGATGCTCTATCTTATCTGCGAAGTATAATAAGGGTTGAATATTGATGAATGATCGATGCTAAGTGCATTGTAAGTGATATAATCACAGATCTGTGTCCCAACTAAGGTTGCAAACACCTGAGTCTTGCAACCACCCCTGCCTCTACCTCAGGTGAGACCTCATCTGCTTCGCATGTGTTGTCGAAAGGGCTAGTAGTTAGGGCTTTGTTGGTGTGTTGTTGTAGCGTTGAACCTCAGGTTTGCCCCTGTGCCAACAAATGGTTCTGTTGTCGGGACCTGAAACTGTGATTGTTGGGAACTAGAGAAGAAGAATCTTTGTGCAACAAAAGCTCTATGGGTAGATCTGTTTCCCTAGTGCACAGTGTTCTACTTCACCTGTGAAGCTTTGTGGCAAGAAAAGAGGTCAGATCTGCAAGAAAAGAGGTTGATACTGAAGACAAGAAGAAATATGTGTACGCTTTATACTCTAATAAAGGTAAAAGTGGAATTTTCTAATTAAAAGAGGTAATATTTGTAAGCTATGTGCTCTGATAAAGGTATGAAAGTTGTAGATATGAAAGCTTTGTGCTCTGTAGAAGTAAGATAAGTGGAATTTTTTGTTTCTAATGTATGGATCTAGGTATTTTTGATAGATTATGTCCTAGCTTAAAACCTAGGGCATTAATAGATGAAAGAAATCTTAATATGAATAGATCTGATAAGTATAATGATATATATGTTATACCTATGCATAGAAAGAATGTTTGGACTAACAAATGGATGCAAGATCCTAGAAATACTTTGTTGCAGATTGGTCCCTATGATCCTGGTGTGAAGTAAAAAAGAGGCTGGGGATCAGTTACAAGAAAGAGAGGATTAACCCTCTGTTACAGTTGCATAAAACCGGGACATCTAGCTAAGGAATGCCTTGGTGGAGGACCTAGTTGTCTTTGTTGCAAAGCTCTAGATCATGAAGTATTGGATTTCCCTAGAATGATTGCTAGGCCCAAAGGAATGAATCTGAACCCTAAGATAGATCCCGAGATAGCAGAACCTCAGAAAGAATCAAAGAAAGTATTAATTCAGATGAAATAAACCTTGAATGAACACCGACATGTCAGATTATTAGAGATCTTTAAAGAAAAAGAATGCATCAAAGTAAGGATAGGGGACTTCGACATTGATTGTGTTCTAGATGAAGAAACATAGATGAATATCATGACAGAGAGAACGTGGGAAGCTATAGGGAAGCCTGCCATGATCCCTTCACTAGGAGGAATATGAATCTTTAGAGGAAAATTGGTAAACCTATGTGGAAGGTTCACTCAGATATCTATGAATGCTAATGGAACTTTGACTGAAGAAGATTTTGAGATTATTAAGTTTATTGAGGATAGAGCCCCATTTACTATGTTACTTGGAAAACCTTGGATTGACAGAGATCAAGTTAGACGGAAGGAAGAAGAATAAATTTTGGAACAGAAGAAAAAATAATTAAAATATTTTATGACCAAGAAGATTACACAGTTGATTGAAGAACATAAGAACAGATCAAAGCTCCTTGACACTAGAGACCCCAATGTCGAAGCTGAAAGAATGTCAGAAGGCTCGCAGAAGACTAAAGCACCTGTCCCAAAGAAAGAAGAATTATTACCTCGGAGAGAATCTCAACAGTGCGTAGTGACTATGCTAAAAGAAGATAGGAATTAGAAGGAAAAAGACAGACCGAGTAATGGCTAGAAAGTTAAGTAAGAAGAGGGAGAAGATTTAAAAGTTACAGGAGATTCCAGATGAAACATCGCAGAAAGAAAACTTGCAGAATGGGAGCTTCGTCGGGATATAAGAACAATGACCTATGTAACTTCATCGTGGCAAAGCAACATAGCCATTGGACCAATATGCTCATTTGACTTCCACCCCGAACAGACATAAAAGCATTAAAGGATTGCCACCAAACCATTGGACCTTGCCATAATGGACATATCAACGTTAATGGAAGCTTCATACCCATTGCAAGCAGGCCGTTGTCAAATTTCTTATTTAGCTCATCACGCCATGCCCGAAGAACACTTTTGCCAACTGAAAATTCAAAGCCCGCAGAACTAGTGATTGTATACAATGGTCATTGCGATCTGATTGTCCATCCTAGTGTAGTACCTAAGATCATAGTGACCCCGATTATTTTTCCCGAGTGCGTATGTCCAACGAGCTCACCGTAATTAAAGAATCCATCATAGAGGTCCTATTTGATTTAAGGACTGAGAGAGTCATGTCAGAAAGAGGAATGTCCATCGGAGTCCAAGCATCATCGACAAGAGGAGTAGAAGCTTGTCCATCCATTGCTTGAGCCGAACCGTCCCGACTGGTCGATTAGAAGCGAACAAAGAACAAGGATGATCTTGCGAATGCTAAACTGATTTCGAGCATTTTTCCCACTTACCTACCCCCTCTGTATGGTGAAATCAACTGTGACAGTGTGACCCAAGAATTCGAGTATGCTATGGTTACTATGTACCGTCCGAAAGGGGTGCACACAGTTTGTGCTGATCAGGACAAGCTCACAGTGTTGAAGTTTAGCGACTTCAACCTCGGTGATAGGAAAGTCTATAGCATGCTCGCCCCGCACAAGTATCTAATGAAAATGAAAGGAAATAACTCGAATAGCGTCCTGCAGTCTTGGACCCAGAACCTCGCACAGTCAACATTGTTGAATGTCATGAAGATCCTGCACTTTGGAAGGCACCAGGAGGTGAATGCATGCGTAAAGTTTCTTCTATCTTGCTGTCACAGAGGCTACTTGTGGTTGAACTATCGTGTCACAATGTATCCGACATTGATCAATTGGAACACAGGACTCAGCATGCAAGGCCCTGACCCATAGGAGTTTTATCTTGGAAATACCACAGACAGAGTGCTAGCAGCGAAGATCAAAGAAACCTATGGCGATGTCGAGAAGGGAATGCGAGGCTACAAGGTAGCCTCTATTCAGAGTGATGCAGTGTGCCTTTCCTATCAGCGGATTGCAGGTAAGATATTTCACAAGAACCGACCCACCCAAGTGACTGGATTCGTAGTTGATCTCGCAGGGAAGTGCGCAGAAGGACTTCAAATGAATTGGGTGAAGTACTTGGTGAATCAGCTCGAACTAGATTGCAGGGAAGAACAAGACCAAAGGTATGAGTTCCATTTCAGTTGGCTTCTCATACTGACTGCCTTCATAGCATTGGAGATGTCGGAGGGTGCCACTTTCCCAGAGACCGAGCCATTTGAACCTTTGGCTGCGAGGTTCAGTACCATGTGGTACTCGACTATTTGACTGCCATTGCTGCCATTGCTGCCATTGTTGCAAAGGTACAAAGCAATGGCAGTCAACCAGTTTGAAATCCACTCTTACAAACTGAATTTCCAATGCACTAACAACATAGTTGAGTACAAAGCTTTGATGGTCGGCCTGAAACTACTGAAGAAGGTTGGTGCCAAAAATATTATGGTAAGGGGTGATTCTAAACTGGTCATTAAACAAACTAAAGGTGAATATTCAAATAAGAATCCTAGACTCAGAGCCTATAGAAATGTTGTTTTATATTTTTTAGAATGTTTTATTGAAATGGACTTGCAGGTAATGATCAGGGGCCAGAACATACTGGCATATGGATTGTCTACATCAGAAGCTACATGCAAAATACATTTCAAATGAAATTGCCAATACACAGTAGAGGTGAAGTGCCGACCAACTGTCCCAGATAACATCAGATACTAGCAGGTATTTGGCAATGACGATCAAATTGAGGACTTCCTGCAGTGTAAGAATGATTTCAAATGTACAAATATAGATATAGAGAATGATGGAATTAATATAAATAATCAGTGTTTGAAAATGATACTGTAAATAAAGTAGATTTAGATGAAGTGAATAAAAATGATGAAGACTCTAATGTTTTTCATTTGAAAAACAACGTTTTTCCTAGAGGTTTGGTCCCCTTAGAAGACCTGTTTGATTTTAATCATGTAGTGAGAAAGCCCAAAATTGAAGCTAGTGGTAAGGAGGTCGAAGAGTGTAACATAGGAAGAGGGGAAAACCCCAAGATGATAAAACTTTCCAAATCTTTACCTACTGAGAAAAAATGCAAATACATTGAACTATTTAAGGAATATGTTGATGTGTTTTCCTGGGGTTATGAGGATTTAAAATCTTATCACACAAGTATCATACATCATAGAATTCCAATAAAATAATAACACAAACCTTTTAGGAAGAAACTTAGGAGAATCAATTCCAAGTTTCTTCCCCGGATAGAAAAGGAAATTAAAGAGATGTATGATGCCAAAATTATAGTCCCCTTGAGATTTTCCAAATGGGTTTCTAATCTAGTTCCTACCAGGAAGAAGACTGGCGAAATCAGGCTCTGCATTGATTTCAGAAACCTAAATAAGGTTTCCCTCAAAGACAATTACCCTTTGCCTAAAATGGACCACATCTTACAAAAGGTAGTTGGGGCCAGTAGGATCGCATTACTAGATGGTTTCTTGGGTTACAACCAAGTCCTTGTCTACCCAAATGACCAGGAGAAAACAAACTTCACCACACTCTTGGGAAATTTCATGTACGTGAAAATGCCCTTTGGTTTGATGAACGTTGGTGCCACTTTACAAAGAGAAATGGACATTTCTTTTATGGACGAGCTTGGAATATTTATACTCATATATTTGGATGATGTGGCTGTCTACTCCAAATCTGACAAGGAACATTTACAACATCTCATACAAGTGTTTGAGAAGTACAGAAAGTTTGGGATTTCATTGAATCCCAAGAAGAATCTTTTCAGTTTAAAGGAAGGTAAGTTGTTGATCTATATGGATATCGGTGGCCACCCACCTTTTTCAACTGGCTCAAAACAGTTTTCTGACATTTTTGGCAATTTATTATTTTTAGCAGTTTTTACTTCCAGGGCCATTTTGAGGGCCTAAATGAAGGTTTTTTGGTATCGAGCTCCTCAATGATATATAAATGCATAATTGAGCCCCCAAAATGAATCTCCTCGATGATACCTTTCCAACGGGCTATTGCACGCCTAAAAAAGAGATCGTATGCAAAAGTTGCAACCTTGGGAAGTTGATGTACTAGCTTACCCAAACGAGGCCCACATGACTTTTGGCGCTTCATCTCCTAGGGTTAGGTTTTTCGATGTCTAGGGTTTTGGGAATTCTTTCTTATTGTAAAAATTCCTTCAGAGCCTCATTGTAACCTGCTTCTTAGGAATGCGCACTGCCATCACATCTCTTCTTAGAGATAAGTCGCCGCCATTCCAGCAAGCTTGTTTCCGTTGCATTTTACAGTTTCAGCTTATTTTGTTGTTGAATAGAAAACCAGTTATATTGTATCTCTATTATTTTGTGTTAAGAACCTGTCAATAATTTGTATTCATTTTGTTCTTCTCATAAAATCTAGATCAGTGGTATCAGAGTGATCTTCTCCTTGTCGTCTTAATGCATGTCCCCAACGAGGTCAGAGTACAAAGAGTTGAGTCTCGAGCTTGTTTCTCTTGAGGACAGAAGCTCTCGCACACCCAAGCGACCTCCCATGGAAGGAGAAAATAAAGATGATGGGATGGGAGATCCTTTCAAACTGTTGATTGAGGAATCCCTCACGCAACAGAGGAACGCGATGATGGATAGTTTAGCACAAATCCTTCAGTGACTACCAACAGGTGGCACATCTTCTTCGAACGGAGTTGCCGCCGTCTTCAAGGTACAAATAAACTTTGATATTCCTATATTTGAAGGTCAGATAGACAGATATGCCGTAGACAAGTGGTTGAATCTACTAGAAGGTTATTTTTCTGTTCATAAATTTTCGAATAGAGAAAAGATTACTTTTGCACTCCTCAAAACCGTTCCCCATGTCAAAGATTGGTGGGAAACTTTCTGTGAGCAAAAGGAAACAGAGGAAACCTCGGTATTTTTAGTCACGACCACCTGGGAATCCTTCAAGGATGCTATTAAGGAACAATACTACCCTGTCGGAAGTTATGACTACCTGTATACCAAATGGACCACACTGCAGCAAGAAAGAGACCAAGCAGTGCCAGATTTCACAAATATCTTCCATACCTTGCGCACCAAGTTGGGTATCAAAGATTCAGAGAGACATCTGGTGCTCAAGTATCGCGATGCTCTACATAGGTACATCCAGACCGAAATGGAATTTCTGGACATCTCATCCTTGGGTGCGGCCTACCGATATGCCGTCAAAATCGAGCAGAGGCTCAAACAAAAGATGCGGCAATTTGGGCCTGGGAACCCCTCACAACAAAAGCCAGGAAAGGGTGGCCACAACCCACTGAACAAAGGATAGAGAAAATATGGACAGTATCAAGACAACTAGTACAAGCCGCAAGCAAAGAAGGACACCAGAAAGACAAATAAAGATACCGGGAAGTGGTGCGACTTCCATAAGAGCCCTTGGCATAACACTGTTGACTGTCGCTCAAAGTAGTCGTTGGTGGCTGAAGTGAAAGCCTCTTAATCATATGCAGATTCTGACTCTGAGACAGAACCAGAAAGGGGAAGATGGATCATTGACATAGAATCCAATGCCATCGTTGCTACCACCAAGCTCCAGCCTGGTGAACCAGACAAGCCAGAAGAAGGACATCACCTCTTCCATTCACAGATGTGGGTAAAAGGAACCCCATTGCACTTCATCGTTGATAGCGGTAGCCAGAAGAACCTCATATTAGTAGAGGTCGTCAAGCGGTTGGCCTTACCAACAATGCCGCACCCACAACCCTACACCATTGGATGGCTCCGCCAAGGAAGCGATCTCCGCGTCAGCCAATAGTGTCGATTGTCATACGACATCAAGCCCTTCAAAGATGAGGTATTGTGTGATGTTGCTCCTCTTGAAGTTTGTGATATTCTTTTGGGCCAACCTTATTTATGGAAACATCATGTTGTATATGAGTCTAGGCCTCATAGTGTTATTATTACTTTGAACAGGAAATTGTACAGGATACCTGAGGCAGTCCCACCTAGTGCTATTTCCTTGATCTCTGCTAAG
>ML837435.1:23127-36970 GCA_009831015.1 Picea engelmannii | reverse complement strand
GGTCTCCAACTTCTCATGGCCATAACTCTCTAACCATGAGGAATTATGTGACGTTCCACATACCACCGGAAATGACATGACAAGAAATATCCATCTAGGATATTTTCCCTGACAAATTCACTTTCCTTCATCTCATTATTCCAAAATTAAGCATGGGTTCTCTTACTCCACAAAGCGTCTTCTCGTGAGGGCTTTGACCATAAGGGGACCACTATGGAGTTCATCCATATTTACTTCTTATCAACCATGAAAAAAAAATAATGAGTCATATTTACATCAAACACTATTGGGTCCATTACCCAAACCTTTGTGCTACGGGTCTTTCTTCAAGGGTTGACATCAATGACAACCAACCTTAATCAACATATAGTAGATGTCATTATGATCATTGTGTTTATTTTAAAAAGCTAGAAAATGGAAGCTATATTATTTTTCTATTGTATGTAGATGACATGCTTGTTGTAGGGTGTAATATGCAAGATATAAATGTGCTCAAGAAGAAATTATCTAATTCATTTGCGATGAAATATTTGGGTCCTGCAAAGAAAATCCTTGGTATGAGAATAACAAGAGACATGAAAAATCACAAATTGACATTGTCTCAGGGTGAGTACATAGAGAAGGCATTGTAGAGGTTTAGAATGAAAAATGAAAAACCAATTAGTACACCTTTGGCCATCCATTTCAAATTAACTAAGGAAATGTGTCCCAAGACACAAGAGGAGATAGAATACATGTCCATGGTCCCTTATTCATCAATAGTTGACAGCTTGATGTATGCGATGGTTTGCACAAGACCAGATATTGCACATGCAGTGGGAGTTGTGAGAAGGTATATGAACAATCCAGGTAAAGAACATTGGGAGGCAGTAAAGTGGATTCTCAGGTATTTTAGAGGTAATTATACTCATGCAGGATGTTTTGGAGGTTCAAACACTTTTCTACAGGGATATGTTGATTCAGATATGGCAGGTGATAAATATAGTAGGAGGAGCACCACAGGGTATGTTTTTACTATAGGCGTAACATCAATAAGTTGGATTTAGAAACTACAAAAGGCTGTTGCACTTTCAACAATAGAAGCAGAGTATGTTGCTGCTACAGAGGCTAGTAAAGAAATGATTTGGTTACAAAAGTCTATGGAGGAATTGGGAAAGAAGCAAGAGAATAACAGGTTGTACTATGATAGTGAGAGTGCCATTTATCTTGCAAAGAATTCAACCTTCCATTCAAATAATAAACATATACAACTGAGGTACCATTTCATACGATCCATTTTGGAAGTTGGACATTTGAAGTTGGAAAATATACACACTAACCAGAATCCCACAGACATGTTAACAAAGGGAGTAACCAGGGAGAAACTGATTTCTTGCTCATTTTTAGTTGGTCTTCAATCATGAAGGTTAATATAAGAAATTTTCCAAGTCCAAGAAGGTTCCTAGTCCATCATATACAACAACGATGGAGTTGTTGAGATCAGTCTCCAAGTGGGAGATTGTTGATTGTGGAGCCTGATTATCTTCCTGATTTAGAGGTATTTTGTTTTCAATTATGTTTATAACCCATGAAGACATTACACCCCAGAAGAATGTACACTCATCCACATTGGGGTTTGGTGGCGAAACCCTCGAAGGAAAAATTGCCTTGTAAATGTATATTGTAATTTCATTGTAAATATGGACTGTTCATTATAAGGTCGCAGATCTAACGGTAGATTTATGTTAGGGTTTTTTTCCATAGAAGGAAACCCTCTTTTATGATGGAAATGTATTGTGTCTATGTATCATAGCGAATATTGTATTCTGAAGGAGGAGACTGTGAGAGAAAGAAGAGGAAGTTACAACGAGTTTGTTGTAGGTTGTATCCCTTCATTTGTTGGATAATAATAAAAGAAGGACCTGGAAATTTCTCTGGTGGACATAGCCTGGGTGAACCACGTATATCTGTGTCTCTATTGTATTGTGTATATTTTGTGTTTTATTTTATTGCTCTGTGATCCCGTTTTTATAACAGTTGTCACCCCAACACTTTAAAAATGCATTGCCTAGCTCAATCCAAGAAACAATGGAATCAACTCCCAAACCTTTAAACCACATAATAGCATCTCCAAACAAATATTTGAACAACCTCATGGTAACATCATCATAAATTATCTCAAACTGATCAACAAATTTATCAAAGGCCTCCAAATGCCTCTCAGCTGTAACATGATCTTCTCTAGATAAACGAGGAAGATACTCAAGGAAATCAAGAGGATAAGGATGAAGGTGATATGACAGCTTTAAAGGTTTAAACATATTGTCTTTGATTCTAGTTTGAAAACTAGTGGGCTGGATATGAGGTTTAACAAGTTGGTGGCAAGGTTCAATAGTAACAATAGAAGGTGATGAGATTTGCGAAGGCTTTGAATCAGTTTCAACCTTAAGGTTACAAGGGTGATCAAATTCAGGAGGGATTTGAATACAAAGCTCATCCTTATGAATAGGCTGAGGTGAGGATACAAGATCAAAATCTACAACACAAGAAACATGAAGGTCTTCTTCTTCCAAGGATGGATATATAAAGGAAGGTTGATGAAAATACAAATAAACAAAGCACAATATGATTCTCTTTATATGTAAAGGAAAATATAGGAAAGAGATAATAAAGAAGAACATGAGTTCATGTAGAAAAGTAATGAAATGATACCTGGTTTTACCCTTCTGCCCCTTCATCCTTCTGCCAACATGATCCTCCCCAGTGGAGTCTTTGATTGTGGAGTTGTCAGGTAGATAATACCGTCATCTTTTTTGTTTCCGTCTATTGTATACCATCAAGAGCTGGATCTATGCCATTCTTCCCAGGGAGCTTTTCAATCTCCTCAAATATGTCCCCGACAACGATGCCAAAAATGTTAGCACTAAAAGTCACACTTTGACTGCTAAAGTGTAAAATCAACACCCATCAGAATGTAAAAGATAATTTTTAGGTTTCAATAGGTGGATCATGTTGATTAAAGTTGGTTGTCATTGATGTCAACCCTTGAAGAAAGACCTGTGGAACAAGGTTTGGGTAATGGAACCAAGATTGTTTGATGTAAAGATGACTCATTATTTTCTTGTCATGGTTGATGAGTGGTAAAAATGGATGAACTCGAAAGTGGTCCCATTGTGGTGAAATCCCTCACGGGAAGACTCTTTGCAGAGTGAGAGAACCCATGCTTATTTGAGGAATAATGAGATGAAGGACAGTGAATTTGTGAGTGAAACTATCCTAGATGGATATTGCTTGTCATGTCGTTTTCGGTGGTATGTGGAACGTCACATAAATCCTCACGGTTAGAGAGTTATGACCATATGAAGTTGGAGTACCCTCATGAGTCTTATAGAAGCCCCCAAGAGTCAAAGTTCTTTGCAAAAAGAAATTATTTTAAATAAAGGATCCCTAAAATAAGAAAAGTGTAAGGCTACATGAAGATATAAATAAGAGACAAAGCTCACTCATAAAAACACACTTGTACATATTGTATATCTATTTTATTGTGTAAATCTTCTTGTAAATACTTTTGGATACATCTGAAGTGGCGAATGTCTGAGCTAGCATGAAGGGTTGACGATGAAATTCTCGTATTCATATAAAACCCTATTTTCTGAGGTGTACGCGGGTTTTCTGTGTATAGGGTGAGTACACATACGCGAGTTGGTTGTGTATAGGGTGTGTACATACACAGGATGGCTGTGTCTAGGGTTCGTACATGTATGCGGACTATCCGTGTATAGGGTGAGTACGTACGCGGGCTGGTTGTGTATAGGGTGAGTACATGTTGATAAATCCATGAAACTTGAGAATATGAAGGTGTAGAGGTTCTAGATTCTGAGATCAAGCTCCCAGGAAGGTCTAGAGTGCTCAGATACATCAGATCCATCCATTGGTTCAAAATGTATGTCTTATTTCTATAAATAGTTGGATTTTGATGTATGCATGAGGAATGGCAGTGGAGATTTGAGGATTCTCCCTAGAGAGACTAGTGACTACATGGGATATTATGTATAAGTCAGATCTACAGAAATACAGTGCTAGTATTTTATCATTGATACTTCTTGTTGAGGCACATTTTGTATTTATTGGCATATGGCTAAGAGTTTTTATGGTACATGGTTGAGATCTTGTATTTATTGATGTATTGAGAAGTTGAATATCAGAAAGGGGTTGATGACTAAGATCATGTGAGTGATATTATACTTGTTCATGATTACACATACCTATATGGCACATGACTAGAGAGAGAGATACTTGCCTTGAGTGGAGGCTATGGATGAGGATGCATGCACAGGGTACAGTTACAGTCTGGATACAGTGATAGGCTATAGTTCTATGTGAAAGAAGTTACAGAGGGTCAAATTTTTCAAGTGAAAGGAAAACCTAGTTTCAGAAGGAATACACAGGCTGCATAACAGATAGGGCACATGCATACATGAGCTTCATAACAGATAGGGCACATACATACGCGGGCTGCATCACTACAGGTCGCGTATATGTTGTATTTTTTGTAGATACATGTTTAGTTCGGGTACAGATTGATTACAGGATAGTTGTACAAATTAGATACAGGTCAGTGGTATAGGTTGATACAGTTGTACAATAATATATCTCATAGTGACAGGTTGGCAATGGTTCCATCATTCTACTTCTACTTCAGGGTGGTAGGACGGTGCAAGGATAGGTGGTTGTAGCCACCTTCCGGTTGTAGCTGGAGAAATTAGGGGGTTGTAGCCTCCTTCTGGTTGTAGCTAGAGAATTGGGGAGTTGGAGCTTCCCTCAAGTTGTAGCCTGGGAAACTAGGGGATTGGAGCCTCCTTCCAGTTGCAGCTGGAAAACAAAGGAAGTTGGTGCTTCCAATGAATGTAATTCTTTAAGACATATAAGAAAAAGAATTATGTGGTTTTCTCCCGATTTGGGTTTCCATGTAAAACACTGGTGTACTGTGTATGTGTGTGATTGTTCATTTCTTATTTCTCATTATTGGATAATAATTCTACATTGATATAACACTTGGATTATTTGGAGAAAAGGATTATAATTACGCTATTACTGATTCACCCCCCCTCTCAGTAATCCAACAGATAAAAAATATGAGAAATAAATGGAGAGGGAAACAAAATTCATATCAATAGGCTACACCATTCGACAATGGAGTCACACAAACACCATGAAGTTAGAAGGAAATTGAAAAGTCTATCATAAAAATGGATTATAAGATGGAATATGGAAGAAAGGATAAGTTAACATAAATTATATAATCCATTAAACAAATATCCTCTTCACAAAACGGATTAGAAAGATACTTGAATAGACACAATCAGTTATAGGAAATTACAACAAACCCTTTTTTTTCTCAAGAATCTATAAATCAAATACAACCATTGATCCTCAAAATCTACAATTCATTCAAGCAAGATAGAAATGAATATGGATAAAAAAGATAAGACAAACTGATATAACAAATCTCATGAATCTTCAATGTCAGGAATATTTACATGATAAAAATTCCCTCAGGCTTACAAATGAACACACACAGGGAAACTACCTACTCCTACTCTCTCTAGCTTCTCTTGGCTCATGAATCCAACCCTTCTCCAATATCTCTCTCCTTCATTAAATAGAAAATATCATCCAAATATCCTTAGGATATTGAATCCCATCTCTTTCGTTGGATTCTAAGCCTTGGAGATAGGTGGCAACAATCAAAGAGACAAAAATCCAACAAACTGCTAATTTTCAAGAAATTTTTGGAAGTCTTTAATGAATTGTTTCCAACTCATTGCATGAGGTCTTAATGGAGCTAATAATTAGGTGAAGGTGTCCCTTGACATATAAATAATCCATGAGAATTCATTCGAACCCTCCTTGAAAGCTATCAACCTCCCAAAAAGGTGAATATCCAATCAACTATGCAAAACAGAGAATTGGCAGCACATTCCATAACGCACTGGTGTTTTAATTGTTTCTCTCAATTTACAAACTGGGTTAGGCTGAAATTTGGTCAACAAGTCAACAGGGATATCATCTTCCTCCACAAAAAACTTCAGATAAACCCACTGTGTATTTTTGGTTTTATGATCAAATTTGTAACAGTAACCGCTACAGGAAATTTTGTAGCGCCACTATAAAACAGTTCTGCACATTCTGTAGCGCCTTTTGTGTGTCTCTCTAGGTGATTTTGTAACGCATTTTTTGTGTCTAACAAATATCTAACCATAACATGTTTTCAAAAACTAAGAGAGGTTTGTGTTACATGTTATTTTTTGAACAAAAACCTCCTCCAGTTTTCAAAAATACCTTCTCATTTGTTCATAATCCAAGTTTTAAGTTAGTCACTAAAAAATTGCAGAAGTGCAGCATGCTCTCAGAAGAAATGTAGTGTGGTCTTTGAAAGGGTGTTTGGTGGCCTTCCCATAGTATTTTTGGGTTGAAATAGACATGGTTGGAAATATTATGATGTCTGCTACACAATGGAATCATCAAGTACTGTAAACACTTTCTCAAAACCCCTGAAGAACTGACTTAAAGTCAAGTTGTCCAAACGTACAAGAACCCTCCTATAGCAATTGTATTTTTGGGAAATTATCTCAAATTATTAGACAATTTTATGTGTTAACAGGACCCATCAGAAGGGGAAAGGTTTGCATAACCTACATGCTTGGACCTGGAGGAAATTAACCAGTTGTACAGAATAACCGCTCGAGAAGAATATTATGTGAACCCGACTGCAGATGGGGTACTCAGCTGGAGAAGAATCACCTCATGTGCGTTAGACTTAGATATAGGCTTAGAAAATTTGTAGTAGAGGCTACATGAATTATCCACAAGAAGATGTACAAGAATAGGCCGTGCATTAAGATGGGTAGGTACGGAGATAAGGGAACCTCCCAACTTCCATGGGGTGGATGACTTAGAAGTATTATTAACATGGTACAAAGATGCAGTGTTAGAAAATGATAGGATCTTAGCCCTGGATATAGAACTCAAGGAAACACATGCAATATGGTGGGGTGCGCACAAAGAAATAGTTAAAGACTGGTACCAATGTAAGTGGTTACTACGCATTAGGTTTGGTGCAAAACAGGGAAGAAACAAACTGCAGAAATATAACGGACATGGGGCACCAATAGAACACTTGGAGAAGTGTAGAACACTATGGAGAATGACACCACTAGAGGAATGGCCTCATAATTTTGTTCACAGATTAGAAGACATCCCAACAAACTGGTATACAGACCAGGAATTGAGTAGAGGAACTACAAAATGGACAGTATTACAACAGAACTTTATAGTCACTTTCTCATTTAAGCATGAGAACCCCAACATAGACTCAACACTTAAACAAATCAGAGGGGTGATATTCATTAAAGAAACAAAACTTGAACTCATGATAAAATAACAACAACAAAATAGATAGAGAGTAAAAGAACTATTGTCATGCTATCATGTGCAGGAAGAAGCACCAGATAAAGACAACCTGTGAAATATTCAGATCGAGGAAGTTGAAGGAGAAAGAGAAGTGGAAGGTCCACCACTGTAATTAGAAGTATTTGTTGCACCGATCAAGGTGAAGAAAGTCAACATTGGGACAATTAAGAATCCCAAAATGGCTAGCATTGGAGACTATTAGGATGAGAAAATAGTGGAAAGCATAATAKAGTTAYTGTGCGAGTACAACGAGTTGTTTCCAACAACCTTCACAGAAATGAAARGCATAKMAGGAGAACTAGGTGAAATGAAKATACCAYTCAGAGYTGAGGAAATACCGATCAGACAACGACCATATAGACTAAACCCTATATATAAGAAAAAAGTCAAAGCTRAAATCRATAGGATGTTGGAGGCCGAAATCATAGAACCTATAGAGGAATCTGAATGGGTAATATCGATGGTAGTTCAGGAGAAGAAACAAGGAAGAATAAGAATATGTGTCGACTTGAGGAAGTTGAATGATGCATGCCTACATGACYCRTTCCCTACTCCTTTCACAGATGAGGTGTTGGAGAATGTAGGAGGACAAGAAGCTTATTCGCTCACYGACAKATTCTCAGGATACCATCAGATCAAGATAACACCGAAATATAGATACAAGACCMCTTTTTCCATGGAATGGGGATCCTATCAATATACAGTCATGTTGTTTGGATTGAAGAATGCACCAACAATATTTTCCAGAGTAGTCATCACTGCATTCAAAGAATTCATCCACCATTTTCTAGAGGTATATATGGATGATTAGACAGTCTACAGCCTATTAAAAGAGCATGTAGGAGTGTTGAGGCTGATGTTAGAAAGATGTAGGAAGTGCCAGATATCATTAAATATCAAGAAATGCATCTTCAGAACACCTTTTGGGATACTATTGGGCCATATAGTATTCAAACAAGGCTTGCTAGTAGATTCTGCCAAGATTGCAGTAATTGTTAATCTACCACCACCAAAATCAGTTTGTCAGTTAAGAGAAACATTGGGACACACAAGATACTACAAGAAATTTATAAAGGGGTATGTTTAGATGACTGCGCCAATGGAAAAATTGCTAAGAAAAAACAACAAGTTTCAGTGGAATGAGGACTGTCAGCGTGGATTGGACACCCTGAAAGAGAATATGGTAACCACAACAATACTAGTATTTCCATATTGGGAAAATACATTCCATGTACATGTAGATGCATCAACCATAACACTTGGAGCTATAATGGCGAAGCCAGGATCAAGAGAATTGGACCATCCTATAACATTCGCTAGCAAAAAACTGTCAGATTCAGAGAAAAATTACCATACCAAAGAAAGAGAAGGCTCAAATATGCTCGATGTGCTACAAAAGTTTAGGCATTATCTATTGGGGAAACATTTCAAGATGTTCACAGATCATTCATCTCTCAAATACCTCGTCAAAAATCCCATGTTGGGGGGGAGAATTTGTCTATGGTTATTACTGTTCCAAGAATTCGATTTTGAAGTAATAGTCAAACTAGAGAAGTTGAATGCAGGACCTAATCACTTGTCTAGGATCACTAATGGGGAGGAACCTACGAACCTAGAGGACAACTTTCCCGACGCACAATTATTTTCAGTCCAAGTAGCTGATGAATACTTCATAGAGATCATCTGGTACTTGAGTACAGGGACTCCACCATAGGAATTCACCACTGCATAGAAGTAAAATATGGTAATCATGGCTACAGACTATCAGTTGATTGCCGAAAACTTATACAAAATGGGTGTAGATAGAATCTTGAGAAGATGTGTGCTAGAACATGAAAGACGTAGAATTTTAGCAGAAGCCCATGAAGGAATCACAAGAGGACATTATGCAGGAAAAGATACCATGCAGAAGGTATTGCACGCAAGACTATGGTGGCCGACTATTCACAGAGACTCAAAGGAAGAATTCCATAAATGTGATGTATGTCAGAGGGTTGGTAAACCAAATAGAAGGGACGAGATTCCCCTCAGACCACAAGTAACCTTGCAGGTATTTGAAAAATTTGAAATAGATTTTGTGGGACCGATTAACCCACCAAAAAAAAGGTCAGGAGTGAGGTACATTATCATTGTGACATAGTACTTAAAAAGATGGGAAGAAGAAACACCAGTAAGAGATTTCAGCGCAAAGGCATCAACACACTTCTTGTTTGAGAAATTGATCACTAGATTTGGATGCCCAAGGGTTTCGATGAGTGACCAAGGTACTCATTTCATTAAAAACACTATTAAGGATATGACTAAGAAGTTTGAAATTTATCATCAAAAGATTACAGCATATCATCCTTAAGAAAATGGAACAGAGGAATCCTTTGACAAGATCCTTGAGAATTCATTGAAAAAATATGCAACGTTAATAGGCATGATTGGGACTTGAAGATACCACCAGTACTATGGGAATACAAGACCACGTGCAAAAAATTGACGGGGAAGACACTGTTCAGATTGGTGTATGGACAAGAAGTAGTGGTTCCATTAGAGTTTTTGGTACCTATTCTACGTGTAGCATCAATTGCCAACATGACAGAGCGAGGCACAATATAGGAAAGGCTCAGTCAGTTGATGATCATGAAGAAGATAGGATTCTAGCAGAGTTTCACCAAGAAGTACAAAAATGAAGGTACAAAGCTTGGCATGATAGACATATCAAGAAGAAAAATTTCAAGGAGGGAGACTTAGTCTTGGTATACGACAACAAATATCTTCAACACCCAGGAAAATGTAGAATGCATTGGTTAGGGCCATGTGAAGTAAAGGTCGTCACAGATGGGGAAGATGCACAATTGAAGGATTTAGGAGGAACATAACTTAGAGGGATGAGCAATGGGAGTTGACTGAAACTGTATAGGGATAGTTGACCTCCTATCACTTAAAAAAAAAAAAAAACAGAGGGGTTACCACGTTGGACATCAAAATATAGAAACAAAGGCGTAGCGCGCCGAAAACAAAAGGTGCACGCGCCCTCAAAAACATTAGCACGATGGAGAAAGGACCAACGGTCACTAAAAGGAGGAAACAATGGAAGTGGCGGGTATGACAAATAGGCGCCAATGGACGACAGATATCGAAATTGAATGACATAAACGACTGACGGGACACTGCATTAATCGCGCTAGCTAGAGGACGGTAAGGGGATTCAATGGAAAGTACGTAGGAAGTGTCAATTCATTCAAAACAAAAGTTGGGTAACGTCTCCTAGAAGTTCACACGATTCCTATATAAGATAAGCATGCAATTATCGGAAGGGTTATTGTAAAATCAAGAAAATCACAAATCGACACAATATACGAGGGAAAGAGAGAGGTTGCAGAAGTTACAAAGCTAACTAAGCTCAACAGAGAACATATTTACGACCATGGCACCACCCAAGCTAGGAGTGTCGATACAGGCCTACATATGACCTCGAAGCAACCTCAGAGCTCCACAACAGTCACAAGAAATCGAACAACAACCACCTCGGCCTTTAGAAGTTGTCAACTTGGATGAAATCCCATCGCCCAATATGGCACCAGGAAGCCCCATACCAGTGGTGGAGGAAACCCAATAGACAACACCAGTGGGCATGGATATTGATATGTCAGAAGTTAGACAGTGCTAGCATATCTATTCTACAAGAAACCCTTCCTAGTCGGAAATCCATGAAGAATCCCTGAGGGTTAATTGAACAATCCCAAACGAGGTAGAAATAACTGCACCAGAAAGGGCACAAACAACCTTGCCGGAGAAGCCACATGAGGGAATATTAGAATATGTCACTGGCCATCCAGAGGAGTATGCAGAGGAGAGAACAATGGAGACTGGAACCTCAAGTCAACCACCACAACAAAAGGGCAACCAACCAATAGAAAGATCACCATGCAAGCAGGCTAAGTGGAAATATTATGGTACTCAGATCACGATGTGACCGACATGGACAAGTTTCCGTAGTTTTCCAAGAAATTTTACCTGGATACAGTGGATATAGGACACTTTGACGAACCAATTAACCAACCAAAGAAGTGGGCAACCAGATTGGCCAAAATCAGGATTCTAGGCTTGTTGGAGATCCCACACTTTGGAATGGGCCTAGAAGTAACCAACTGCATCAATTAGCTAATGGAAATTACCCATGGAGGATACCTATGGGTGGAAGAGCCCATCTCGATAGATGTAGAGTTCATTACATAAATTACAGGGCTTCCACCTCAAGGGAGACACCCGTGCAATTCCTCAATGAAAAAACAAAGGAGAAGGCATTGGTCGAGGAAATGAAGAAGACTTATGGTACAGAAAGAGGGTCGTGTGAAATCATAATTAAGCACATTAGTGACGCAACAACAAGGATGGCCATGAAAATCATGGCATGTAATCTACTCAGGAAATGTCGCAAGGAGGAAGTCCTTGTTGGGGTCGTCGAAATAAAAACATAGTGAGCGAAGGGAACTATACTCAATGGGGCCCCATACTTGTTAAATCTATTCCTGGAAGAATGCAAGGAAGCGTAGGGGTTGGGCACAAAATTTCACTATTCTTGGCTCTTCCTCCTGATTGCCTTGGTCATATGGAGGGAGCCTAAGTATACATACTTTGTCGAGAGATCCAATCATTGTCGCGCAACGTGATACCTGTCACTAGGGAGTACTTCAGACCCCAAGAAAAAAAGTGTGAATGCAGGCATGTTCGTATGGTATTCCAACGGCCTACATGAAAACATCGCCAACACTTGGCGGATTATGCCAGAAGTGGTCGTGCAATATCAGGGAATAGCCAACTTTAAAGAGACCAGGCATACAATGTGGATCTAATCACAGAAGGATCTCGATAACCAATGGATACAACTATGGTAGTACGTCAAGGAAGAGGATGTAGAAATGGCCATCAAGGATTGGCACAATGACTAGAGGATTCCATAATTGAATCAAGATATGCCCGCGGAAAAGGAGGAAAAGGCATGGCAGGAGATGAAACCTAGAGGAGACAAAATGACACCCATTAATCCAAGGAAAATACATAACTTGACACAACATAAGAAAGGGGGTGTGTCCAAGAAAGGCACCCAGGTGGTAAATAAGAACAACACCCAGGCGCCACAGGAAGAGGAAAAAGGGACTGAGACAGCGCAGGGGACCACATCAAGCACCACTCATCAGGAGAAATATCATACCAAGAGGCCAATTATAGAAACAAGGGGTGCACGTAGTAAATCTAAGGCGCACATAACACCACCATAATATATGATCACGGAGGATGACGCAAACCTCGTGGCCCAAATGGTCCAGGATCGAACAACGAAGGATTTTGATGAAACTCAATGACAAAGGGAGAAGATTTAGGATGAGTTGTGAGACATGAGGCAACTCCTTGAGCAGATCAGAAAAACATAGAGGGCCGACAGAGGAATAGAATCAGTTGTTGGAAGATTGGTTGTTGTCATTGATGTCAACCCTAGTCATGGGTTTTTGACCGCAAGATTGATGAAGGTATTTGGACATGAAGGAAAATGCACATGCAGATCCAACACCCATGGATGGATAGTATACATCATGTTGTTTCGAGTGGTATGTGGCACATCACATGGATCCTCATGGTTGAGGAGAAATGAATTTTTGAAGATGACAAAGTGAATTGAAGAAGGAAGTACATGTAGGCCCTGAAGATAATTAAAGAAAATAATTACAAAATAAGAAAGTGTCAGGTCAGCCCTAATGTCAAAAGGAAGTGACATAAATGGTATAAATAAACATCATTATACATTCATTTGATACAAGTTGAATTTAAGAGGAAATCATAAGTAAAGAAGGCCGGATTTCAAGGGAGAATGAAGTCTTTTGGTGATGTGTTCTAAGGTATGCTATTTTCAGGTCACCTTACTATTTTTGCTATAATTTTTTTTTTAGAACGATTCCGATGGTGAAATTTCTATGGTATTGATAAGACATATCAAGGTACCTTTGGTAAAAATTTCAGCTCTTGATTCTCTATAATTATGGAGATACACTCTGTGGAAGATAGGGTTTGTGACCAGTCCTGAAGCTAGTCAATAAACAGGTGTTCCGGTAAAACAATCATAACGTACTCATAAAGAATCAAAATGGAGTGGGACCACTTACATTGGAAATAGTACGGATTGTAGTTTCTTCTATGTGAGTTTCAGAATTAGATGTTAAATATTGAGTGTGGGGCATGCTGTACAAGTTGGGTCTTCTGAATAGACCAGAATTGAATAAAGTCTACCATTATTTCTATAACCTCCTTTTGGGGAGGATTCAAGGAGTGAAAATTGGAGGAGTTTCAGAGAATACATTGAGTAATATTATCTACAGGATCAAAGTACTCCAAGAATTGAAGAATT
>ML837435.1:0-13176 GCA_009831015.1 Picea engelmannii | reverse complement strand
CGCTTGACGACCTCTACTAATATGAGGTTCTTCTGGCTACCGCTATCAACGATGAAGTGCAATGGGGTTCCTTTTACCCACATCTGTGAATGGAAGAGGTGATGTCCTTCTTCTGGCTTGTCTGGTTCACCAGGCTGGAGCTTAGTGGTAGCAACGGTGGCATTGGATTCTGTGTCAATGATACGTCTTCCCCTTTCTGGTTCTGTCTCAGAGTCAGAATCTGCATATGATTCAGAGGCTTTCACTTCAGCCACCAACGACTACTTTGAGCGACAGTCAGCAGTGTTATGCCAAGGGCTCTTATGGAAGTCGCACCACTTCCCGGTATCTTTCTTTGTCTTTCCGGTGTCCTTCTTTGCTTGCGGCTTGTACTAGTTGTCTTGATACTATCCATCTTTGATCTGTCCTTTGTTCAGTGGGTTGGGTCCACCCTTTCCTGGCTTTTGTTGTGATGGGTTCCCAGGCCCAAATTGCCGCGTCTTTTGTTTGAGCCTCTGCTCGATTTTGACGGCATATCGGTAGGCCGCACCCAAGGATGAGATGTCCAGAAATTCCATTTCGGTCTGGATGTACCTATGCAGAGCACCGTGATACTTTAGCACCAGATGTCTCTCTGAATCTTTGATACCCAACTTGGTGCGCAAGGTATGGAAGATATTTGTGAAATCTGGCACTGCTTGGTCTCTTTCTTGTTGCAGTGTGGTCCATTTGGTATACAGGTCGTCATAACTTCCGACAGGGTAGTATTTTTCCTTAATAGCATCCCTAAAGGATTCCCAAGTGGTCGTGACTGAAAATACTGAGGTTTCCTCTGTTTCCTTTTTCTCACAGAAAGTTTCCCACCAATCTTTGACATGGGGAACGGTTTTGAGGAGCGCAAAAGTAATCTTTTCTCTATTCAAAAATTTATGAACAGAAAAATACCCTTCTAGTAGATTCAACCACTTGTCTACGGCATATGTGTCTATCTGACCTTCAAATATAGGAATATCAAAGTTTATTTGTACCTTGAAGACGGCAGCAACTCCGTTCGAAGAAGATGTGCCACCTGTTGGTAGTCGCTGAAGGATTTGTGCTAAACTATCCATCATCGCGTTCCTCTGTTGCGTGAGGGCTTCCTCAATCAACAGTTTGAAAGGATCTCCCATCCCATCATCTTTATTTTCTCCTTCCATGGGAGGTCACTTGGGTGTGCGAGAGCTTCTGTCCCCAAGAGAAACAAGCTCGAGACTCAAGTCTTTGTACTCTGACCTCGTTGGGGACATGCATTAAGACGAAAAGGAGCAGATCACTCTGATACCACTGATCTAGATTTTATGAGCAGAACGAAATGAACACAGATTATTGACAGGTGCTTAACACAAAATAACAGAGATACAATATAACTGGTTTTCTATTCAATAACAAAATAAGTTGAAACTATAAAATGCAACGGAAACAAGCTTGCTGGAATGGCGGCGTCTTATCTCTAAGAAGAGATGTGATGGCAATGCGCATTCACAAGAAGCAGGTTACAATGAGGCTCTGAAGGAATTTTTACAATAAGAAAGAATGCCAAAAACCCTAGACATCGAAAAACCTAACCCTAGGAGATGAAGCGCCAAAAGTCATGTGGGCCCTGTTTGGGTAAGCTAGTACATCAACTTCCCAGGGTTGTAACTTTTGCATACGATCTCTTTTTTAGGCATGCGATAGCCCGTTGGAAAGGTATCATCAAGGAGATTCATTTTGGGGGATCAATTATGCATTTATATATCATTGAGGAGCTTGATACCGAAAAACCTTCATTTAGGCCCTCAAAATGGCCCCGGAAGTAAAAACTGCTAAAAATAATAAATTGCCAAAATTGTCAGAAAACTGTTTTGAGCCAGTTGAAAAAGGTGGGTGGCCACCGATATCCATCTAGATCAACAACTTGCCTTCCTCTAAACTGAAAAGATTCTTCTTGGGATTCAATGAAATCCCAAACTTTCTGTACTTCTCAAACACTTGTATGAGATGCTGTAAATGTTCCTTGTCAGATTTGGAGTAGACAACCACGTCATCCAAATATATGAGTATAAATATTCCAAGCTCGTCCATAAAAGAAATGTCCATTTCTCTTTTTAAAGTGGCACCAATGTTCATCAAACCAAAGGGCATTTTCACATACATGAAATTTCCCAAGAGTGTGGTGAAGTTTGTTTTCTCCTAGTCATTTGGGTAGACAACGACTTGGTTGTAACCCAAGAAACCATCTAGTAATGCGATCCTATTGGCCCCAACTACCTTTTGTAAGATGTGGTCCATTTTAGGCAAATGGTAATTGTCTTTGAGGGAAACCTTATTTAGGTTTCTGAAATCAATGCAGAGCCTGATTTTGCCAGTCTTCTTCCTGGTAGGAACTAGATTAGAAACCCATTTGAAAAATCTCAAGGGGACTATAATTTTGGCATCATACATCTCTTTAATTTCCTTTTCTATCCGGGGAAGAAACTTGGGATTGATTCTCCTAAGTTTCTTCCTAAAAGGTTTGTGTTATTCTTTTATTGGAATTCTATGATGTATGATACTTGTGTCATAAGATTTTAAATCCTCATAACCCTAGGAAAACACATCAACATATTCCTTAAATAGTTCAATGTATTTTCATTTTTTCTCAGTAGGTAAAGATTTGGAAAGTTTTATCATCTTGGGTTTTTCCCCTCTTCCTATGTTACACTCTTCGACCTCCTTACCACTAGCTTCAATTTTGGGCTTTCTCGCTACATGATTAAAATCAAACAGGTCTTCTAAGGGGACCAAACCTCTAGGAAAAACGTTGTTTTTCAAATGAAAAACATTAGAGTCTTCATCATTTTTATTCACTTCATCTAAATCTACTTTATTTACAGTATCATTTTCAAACACTGATTATTTATATTAATTCCATCATTCTCTATATCTATATTTGTACATTTGAAATCATTCTTACACTGCAGGAAGTCCTCAATTTGATCGTCATTGCCAAATACCTGCTAGTATCTGATGTTATCTGGGACAGTTGGTCGGCACTTCACCTCTACTGTGTATTGGCAATTTCATTTGAAATGTATTTTGCATGTAGCTTCTGATGTAGACAATCCATATGCCAGTATGTTCTGGCCCCTGATCATTACCTGCAAGTCCATTTCAATAAAACATTCTAAAAAATATAAAACAACATTTCTATAGGCTCTGAGTCTAGGATTCTTATTTGAATATTCACCTTTAGTTTGTTTAATGACCAGTTTAGAATCACCCCTTACCATAATATTTTTGGCACCAACCTTCTTCAGTAGTTTCAGGCCGACCATCAAAGCTTTGTACTCAACTATGTTGTTAGTGCATTGGAAATTCAGTTTGTAAGAGTGGATTTCTGAATACCTTGTGTTGGCACAGGGGCAGACCCAGGGTTCAATGCTAATACAAAGCACCAACAAATCCCTAACTACCGGCCCTTTCGGCAACACCTGCGAAGAAGATGAAGTCTCACCCAAGGTAGAGGCAGGGGTGGTTGCAAGACTTAGGTGTCTGCAACCTTAGTTGGGACACAGATATCTGATTATATCACTTACAACGCACTTAGCATCGATCATTCATCAATATTCAACCCTTATGATACTTCGCAGATAACACAAAGCATCGCAACATTCACTTAGATCTAAGATATTTCATCACTTAGCAACAGTAAAATAGATCAGATCCAGTAGATCGACACTAAGCATCTTCATACATATCAGATCTAACATTCATACACATCTAAGAAGCACAAATCATAATTAGATCTATCTAAATATATCAAAGCACTTAGCAAATAAAGAGATAAACACATCAAGTCAAAGCACAAAGCATAATACACAGATTTACGTGGTTCACCCCTTCCCCGGGGATACGTCCACCGATTCTTCTTCTTTATTAGTATCTTCAATCGTCAGTTACAACACAGAGCCTCAAACCCTTCTTTGCATAGGAAAGAAGATTTGCGTAGCTCACTAGATCCTTCTTCCTTACACTTCAACACAAAGCCTTCTACAACCTCTTACAACAACTCGCACTTAGCTCTGCAAGCCTCTTACAATAATGCACAGAGAATTTACAATCCACATCCAATCACACATATCTAACTACTAGCACTAAGCCATCGACCATCCTTACATTGCCTAAGTATATATTTATACATTACAAAAGTGGGCCTAAGCATGGGTAAACCCATGGGCTGACATCCCTTTCCCATTACATTAACCCAAAACCCTAAAAGGGGCCCAAAAGTGGACCGAGGTCCCATGATCTCTGCTTTTTCTTCGACTAGCTATCGAAGTCCCAAAATAGGTCAAAATGACCAAGATTATCCCAAAACTTGGTCGAGGGCCAACAGGCCCCCAACACTGACCTGTGACTTGTCTCGAGTCACTCTGGTCTACGCAATTCTTATTCAAAAGCCTCGAGCTTGGCTCGAGCTGCTTCACCCTGTTGTTTTTTTGTGGCCTCCTGCTAGGTGAATTCCGGGATCATTGTGTTGTTTACTGGTCCTTCCAGGCGTTGTTATGCAATGATGACAACTTGCTCAAGCTCTTCTCCCTAGATTTCTATCTCAGAAAATAGCATGCATGCCTTGTCTTGCATCGGTTGGATTCGCTGAGTGAAATCCATCACTTTTCTCTACATCATATGTATCTGTTGTTGAGATATGCGTTGTTCATGAGATATTTTCATTCTATCCACTACAGATAGGGCCTTCAGTAGCACCTGTAATGTATCCACATGTTTCTTTGCTTCTTGAAGCTGTGACTCCAGCACTTGTAAATCCAGATTCTCTGTAAGGTTCTCATAAGTCTGGGTGCTCTGATTACTGAGTTGCTTGCACTCCAAGGCAAGAGCTTTCAATCGTTCAACTGCGCTGTGAGAAGTTACTTCTTGTTGGTCTCTTATCTCCTGAGGGGTCTCGGGGACAACGCAGAGTTCTAGATTGACAATGCACTGCTGAAGCTTCTGTATAACTTCTTCAAGTTGTGCCACCTACTGTGGAATTCTCTCTTCAACCTTTACTTCGATAATAGTCACAGAGCGAAGTGCTCTATTGACTAGTTCCTTGACTTCAAGCTGCTCTGCGAGCAACTATCCCTTGCTTTGTTGTAGCTTTGATTTCTCTTTGTTCCACTATACTTGAAGAGCAAGTTTTTCTCGTTCGGCAGCACTGCGTTGCTCGACAATTACTCCATGTACCTGTTTCAAACCCTGGGTGGCTTGTGCTGTGTCTTCTTGATCTTGTCGAAGGTGAGCTTTGAACATATCAGCAATCTAGTGAAGTTCAGCTAGCTCATCTCCTGGTTCTACTGTCCCTGTTGTCAGAGGTGCAGTGGGGACTGCGCGGCTAGACTAGAGTGCCTGCTGCACTCCTTGGAATTCAATCTCTATACGGTTATACATCTCCTCCTACTTCGCCTCCTTCTTCTCTACTATCTCCTTTGAAGCATCACTTACTACTACAACGATGAAATCAAAGTCATCCAACGTGAGGGTAGTTTGCATCTTGGTTACAGGGGTTCTAGGTTTATTTTGGGAGGAATATTTCATAGCTAAGACCTTCCTTTTCTTCGACGAGTCTTATTTGTCCCTAGGAGGTGGTACTTCGCCTTTCTGGTGTTCAATTTATGTGCCTTCTATCTCTTCACCATCACCTCCTTCGTCTGGTGTGATAGAGGCAGTCCTTACATATTGACTGTCTACTTCATGAACCTCTTTAGGCTTCTTCATTTTTCTTGGTCCCAGTGTATTCAGTATAGTCTCTGGGCTATCAATATCAGACAAATTTGTGAGGTTCCCTAGAATGAGAAGGTTTGTTGACCACTCCTTGGTGATCTCTTCGGTATCTTCCTCGGTCAACTTGTAATAAGACTACAACTTTTGCTTGTGTTCATCGGCTCATGTTGTTATATAAATGAAGTGGCAATCCGTTTTGAACTTCATTAAGGGTCTGAATCTATGGAGCGTGTTCGGGGTAATGCGAGGTGTAGAATGGATGGTGGTCTTCAGCTGGTTGTAGTATACCTGGAAGATGACATTTGACTGCCATTGCTTTCTCATATCAGTCGAGTACCACAAGGTACTGAACCTCGCAGCCAAAGGTTCAAATGGCTTGGTCTCTGGGAAAGTGGCACCCTCCGACATCTCCAATGCTATGAAGGCGATCAGTATGAGAAGCCAACTGAAATGGAACTCGTACCTTTGGTCTTGTTCTTCCCTGCAATCTAGTTCGAGCTGATTCACCAAGTACTTCACCCAATTCATTTGAAGTCCTTCTGCGCACTTCCCTGCGAGATCAACTACGAATCTAGTCACTTGGGTGGGTCGGTTCTTGTGAAATAGCTTACCTGCAATCCGCTGATAGGAAAGGCACACTGCATCACTCTGAATAGAGGCTACCTTGTAGCCTCGCATTCCCTTATCGACATCGCCATAGGTTTCTTTGATCTTCACTGCTAGCGCTCTGTCTGTGGTATTTCCAAGATAAAACTCCGATGGGTCAGGGCCTTGCATGTTGATTCCTGTGTTCCAATTGATCAATGTCAGATACATTGTGACACAACAGTTCAACCACAAGTAGCCTCCGTGATAGCAAGATAGAAGAAACTTTACGCATGCATTCACCTCCTGGTGCCTACCAAAGTGCAGGATCTTCATGACATTCAACAATGTTGACTGTGCGAGGTTCTGGGTCCAAGACTGGAGGACGATCTTCGAGTTATTTCCTTTCATTTTCATTAGATACTTGTGTGGGGCGAGCATGTTGTAGACTTTCCTGTCACCGAGGATGAAGTCGCTAAACTTCAACGCTGTGAGCTTGTCCTGATCAGCACAAACTGTGTGCACCCCTTTCGGCAGGTACATAGTAACCATAGCATACTCGAATTCTTGGGGCACACTGTCACAGTTGATTTCACCATACAGAGGGGGTAGGTAAGTGGGAAAAATGCTCGAAATCAGTTTAGCATTCGCAAGATCATCCTTGTTCTTTGTTCACTTCTCATCGACCAGTCGGGACGGTTCGGCTCAAGCAATGGATGGAGAAGCTGCTACTCCTCTTGTCGATGATGCTTGGACTCCAATGGAAATTCCTCTTTCTGACATGACTCTCTCAGTCCTTAAATAAAATAGGACCTCTATGATGGATTCTTTAATTGCGGTGAGCTCGTTGGACATACGCACTCGAGAAAAATAATCGGGGTCACGATGATCTTAGGTACTACACTAGGATGGACAATCAGATCGCAATGACCATTGTATACAATCACTAGTTCTATGGGATTCGAATTCTCAGTTGGAAAAAGTGTTCTTTGGGCATGGCGTGATGAGCTAAATAAGAAATTTGACAACGACCTGCTTGCAACGGGTATGAATCTTCCATTAACGTTGATATGTCCGTTATGGCGAGGTCCAATGGTTTGGTGGCAATCCTTTAATGCTTTTATGTCTGTTCGGGGTGGAAGTCAAATGAGCATATTGGTCCAATGGCTATGTTGCTTTGCCACGATGAAGTTCCATAGGTCATTGTTCTGATATCCCGGCGAATCTCCCATTCTGCAAGTTTTCTTTCTGCGATGTTTCATCTGGAATCTCCTGTAAATTTTAAATATTCTCCCTCTTCTTACTTAACTTTCTAGCCATTACTCGGTCTGTATTTTTCGTTCTAATTCCTATCTTCTTTTAGCATAGTCACTACGCACTGTTGAGATTCTCTCCGAGGTAATAATTCTTCTTTCTTTGGGACAAGTGCTTTAGTCTTCTGCGAGCCTTCTGACATTGTTTCATCTTCAACATTGAGGTCTCTAGTGTCAAGGAGCTTCGATCTGTTCTTATGTTCTTCAATCAACTGTGTAATCTTCTTGGTCATAAAATATTTTAATTATTTTTTCTTCTGTTCCAAATTTTTTTCTTCTTCCTTCCGTCTAACTTGATCTCTATCAATCCAAGGTTTTCCAAGTAACATAGTAAACGGGGCTCTATCCTCAATAAACTTAATAATCTCAAAATCTTCTTCACTCGAAGTTCCATTAACATTCATAGATATCTGAGTGAGCCTTCCACATAGGTTTACCAATTTTCTTCTAAAGATTCATATTCCTCCTAGTGAAGGGATCATGGCAGGCTTCCCTATAGCTTCCCACGTTCTCTCTGTCATGATATTCATCTATGTTTCCTCATCTAGAACAAAATCAATGTCAAAGTCCCCTATCCTTACTTTGATGCATTCTTTTTCTTTAAAGATCTCTGATAATCTGACATGTCGGTGTTCATTCAAGGTTTCTTTCATATGAATTAATACTTTCTCTGATTCTTTCTGAGGTTCTGCTATCTCGGGATCTACCTTAGGGTTCAGATTCATTCCTTTGGGCCTAGCAATCATTCTTGGGAAATCCAATACTTCATGATCTAGAGCTTTGCAACAAAGACAACTAGGTCCTCCACCAAGGCATTCCTTAGCTAGATGTCCCGGTTTTCTGTAACTGTAACAGAGGGTTAATCCTCTCTTTCTTGTAACTGGTCCCCAACCTCTTTTTTACTTCACACCAGGATCATAGGGACCAATCTGCAACAAAGTATTTCTAGGATCCTGCATCCATTTGTTAGTCCAAACATTCTTTCTATTCATAGGTATAACATATATATCATTATACTTATCAGATCTATTCATATTAAGATTTCTTTCATCTATTAATGCCCTAGGTTTTAAGCTAGGACATAATCTATCAAAAATACCTAGATCCATACTTTAGAAACAAAAACTTCCACTTATCTTACTTCTACAGAGCACAAAGATTTCATATCTACAACTTTCTTACCTTTATCAGAGCACATAGCTTACAAATCTTACCTCTTTTAATTAGAAAATTCCACTTTTACCTTTATTAGAGTATAAAGCGTACAAATATTGCTTCTTGTCTTCAGTATCAACCTCTTTTCTTGCAGATCTAACCTCTTTTCTTGCCACAAAGCTTCACAGGTGAAGTAGAACACTGTGCACTTGGGAAACAAATCTACCCACAGAGATTTCTTTGCACAAAGATTCTTCTTCTCTAGTTCCCAACAATCACAGTTTCAGGTCCCGACAACAGAACCATTTGTTGGCACAGGGGAAAACCTGAGGTTCAACGCTACAACAACAGACCAACAAATCCCTAACTACTAGCCCTTTCGACAACACCTGCGAAGCAGATGAGGTCTCACCCGAGGTAGAGGCAGGGGTGGTTGCAATAATCAGGTGTTTGCAACCTTAGTTGGGACATAGATCTGTGATTATATCACTTACAATGCACTTAGCATCGATCATTCATCAATATTCAACCCTTATTATACTTCGCAGATAACATAGAGCATCGCAACATTCACTTAGATCTAAGATGTTTTAGCACTTAGCAATAGTAAAATAGACCAGATCCAGTAGATCGGCACTAAGCATCTTCATACATATCAGATCTAACATTCATACACATCTAAGAAGCACCAAGCATAATTAGATCTATCTAAATATATCAAATCACTTAGCAAAGAAAGAGATAAACACATCAATTCAAAGCACAAAGCATAATACACAGATTTGCGTGGTTCACCCCCTCCCTGGGGATACGTCCACCAACTCTTCTTCTTTATTAGTATCTTCAATCGTCAATTACAACACATAGCCTCAAACCCTTCTTTTCATAGTACAGAAGATCTGTGCAACTCTCTAGATCCTTCTTCCTTACACTCTAGCACAAAGCCTTCTACAACCTCTTACAACAACTTTCACTTAGATCTGCAAGCCTCTTACAATCATGCACAGAGCATTTACAATCCACATCCAATCACACAGATCTAACTACTAGCACTAAGCCATCGACCATCCTTACATTTCCTAAGTATCTATTTATACATTACAAAATTGGGCCTAAGCATGGGTAAACCCACGGGCTGACATCCCTTTCCCATTACATTAACCCAAAACCCTAAAAGGGGCCCAAAAGTGGATCGAGATCCTGTGATCTCTGCTTCTCTTGGAGCTCCTTCTTCGACTAGTTGTCGAAGTCCCAAAATACGTCAAAATGACCAAGGTTATCCCAAAACTTGGTCAAGGGCCAACACCTTGATTTGCGATTATGTAACCAGAATCTAGCTCCAACTCCCTCTTTGCTCACATCTCCATCAAAATCCATACTCCAGAAATCTGTTGGTAGTTCATCACTTTCTATTTTTACAATGTTCTTTACCTCAATGATTTCTTTATCTTTTGTAATGTCAGGTGCATCATCTTCTAACTGAGCAATTCGATTATACAAATCACCATCATTGTACAATATGAATGAATCCAGACCAGAATGTGAAAATTATAATGGGTATTTATGTGGTTTTTCCTGACTATTGACCATATACTTCACCAGAGTCTCTATGTACAGTCTTCTCTGTTCTCCAAATGCTGGGATGGTGGCATAAGATATATCTAGTTGTAAAGTGTCTTTCATCTTAGCTCCCCAAGATCTATATAGAAACATACCGTATTTTCGGGGAATGTCTGCAACCACGATATCCATCACCATACTTTTTGCTGGGGTATTAGCTAGGGTGATGGATAAATATTTAATTATCCCTATAAATTTGACCTTGATAGAGTCAAAAGAATGCAAATCCTTGTAGGGTCGAGTGACATCAAGCCCCAACTTCTTAATCAAATCTTTGGGCATCAGGTTGTGAGAGGCATTGTAATCAAGCATAGCAATGTGTAAGATTTTTTCATGGATATTCAGACTAATATATAACGCGGGAACAACACTGTTATCAATTTGTCCATGTACTTCAGGACCAAACAATAGCTTTGGTTGATCATCAATAAGATTCACAGTGTCTGAGTGTGATCCTAATCCAACATTCAATGCCTTTGTACCTATCTCTGGTTCGATGCTTATTGCTTTAATCACCTGCGACCTTTAAGTGTTTTTTCTCATCAATTCAAACAGGGGAATAGGAATTTTCAATTTGGCTAGTTCCCCTTCTAGGCTGAAGGTGGTGGAAACCTTGCTTTGGCTCTGCACTTTTGGTTTTTCTGTCATATTTCTTTGGGCAGAAGTATTTTGTTGACTAGTAGACGCGAACTCGGTTTGATTTGATCTTTGCAAGATTTGAGGGTTTTTCTTTGCAGAAGATTCAACATTATTCTTCTCAGGGACTTTGTTAAGAAAGGTATCTGAGGTTTTCTTGGCCTCAGACGTCTTCTTCGCTTCAGTCGCCTTATTTGTAGGATTTTCATTAGTATTCTTGCTTCTTGAGTTATACTGTCTATGCACCTCCATTATATAATTCTCAAAGTCCTGTTGTTCTGTTTCATCTTCCTCATTCACGTTTGTTTGTGAGAGGAGAAAAAACTCTTGTTCTTCCTGAGTCAGAAAAATAGAGTCATCATCGTGGATGCCCATGAGGTTTATGTGAGTGTCATCCAACTCATCGATTACCTCCTCTCCATCATCAACGTAGTTCTCCTGAAGAGATGGTCTAATATGCTAATCAGGCCCCCTTTGCTCTCTTTGATATCTCAGATCTCTCTGATCCCTCTGTCTGATCTGGGGAGGGTTCCTTCTGAAGTTTGGATTTATGATCTGAGGGGCTGACTGATTTTCCCTGGGTGGATTCGTGTCAGCGATGGTTAGTATTTCCATCATTCTTTCCATACTTCTGACTATGGAATATAATTTGGCATCTAAGGAAGACGTGGAAGGCTCTTGTTTGATTGTAACCCTTCTCTATGTTCTTTGCCTGGATCTTCTGGCTAGTAGATTCACTTCTACACTCACTGCACTTTTCTGCATGTCTTCTAGAGTGACAAAATTCCTTTCCCTTAGTTGATATGACATATCAGCATCAAATCCATAAGGAACTTGATTAAAGCCAAACCTTGTGGGGATTTAATTCAATTGGAATTTCGTTATAAAGATTGTTCAAATGGATGCAATAATCTTGCACTATTTCCCCTTGATTCCATTTGATATTCTCATATTTTGATAAAATTTGGAGAGGATTTTTCTTTACCTCCCATCTATCAAGGAAACTCCATTGGAAACCAACAATGTCAACTATGGTATCAGGGCGTAGCACTTTGAACCATTTTTTTACTTCTGTCAAACTCTGTGAAAAAAGTCTCATATGGACGTCTGCCTCATCAACTTCCTGCAAATCAAAATAATCATTCATCTTATCAACATGTTGTTGTGCATTCAGAGGAAGAGTACCATCAAACTGAGGAAGTATGGTTTGATAGTCCCGAGGCATGGCATGTAAAGGAGCAACCAACACCAAGGGAGCATATCTTGCTTCCACGATTAGTGGAGGAGGATGAATGACAACTTGTGTGATTGGAGGCGAGGTAACAAACGAAGTAGAAGAGGTAGGGCTAGGGGATGTAGAGTGAATTATTTTATTTTTGATGGAGGCAGCCGCAATAGTCAAGGAAGAAAGTTCTACAGACTATTGAAAATGAGCTTGGTACAAAGACTGATCTAGATTTGCTACTATCTCTTCTAACTTGTTGAATTCTTGGAGCAAGCGTTGATCAAATTTTGTTCTAGGAGAAAGTATTTCAGGGGATCTAGGTTGCAGGATGGTTTGATCTAGGATTGTCTCACTTACAAAGCTGTCGGATTTGGTTCTAAAAAGGCTTTGTTCAAAGGATATGTCAAAATCGAGAACCTAGATGGAAACCAACTTCTCTGGGAGAGAATTGGACCTATGAAGAGGATTGTGTCTCCCAGAACCTTCTATAGTATTTTTCTTTCTGAGTAACTTCTCTGGATCATCTACTACTATAGCAGGTTATAGATCAGGGTGAGACCTAGTGTAAACTTTTTTAGGAGCCAATTTTTTTAATTTTTTAAGAAATCTTAAACTAATATATACAAACTTTAGCAACCTCTGAACATTATCTCTTTATAAGTTTAGACTTTATGATTCATTCATAAATAAATTTTTCTTTTATCTAGGGAAAATTGTTGGGTATGTGTTATATTCTTTTCATGTGTGTGTGTGTGGGCGCGTCAGATACGACGACTGCGTCTGACGATCCCTTCACCTAGGGATTTTTTTTTTGGGCGGTTTTTGCTATTTTTAGCGGATTTTGCTATTTTTAGCTGATTTGTAAATTAATCCCGGATTAAG
>ML837432.1:34255-45701 GCA_009831015.1 Picea engelmannii | reverse complement strand
AATCAGATTGATCAGATCAAGCACTAAGCATAGCCATATAGATCAGGTCTAACATTATCGCATATCATAAGCACAAAGCATAAGTAGATCTATCGAAATACATCAAAGCACTTAGAAAATAACATGCGAACACATCAATACAAAGCGCAAAGCAACATAACACAGTGTTTACATGGTCCACCCCCACCTTGGGGCTACATCCACCAATTCTTCTTATTTATTGTCTTCAGTCAATCAGTTACAAGCACAGAGCCTCAAAACCCTTACCCCGCACAGGACAGAAGATCTGCACATCTCGCTAGATCCTTCTTCCTTGCGTTACAACACTAAGCCTTCCACAATCAACTACAAGGACCTGCACTTAGCTCTGCAAGTTTCTTACAGTCATGCACAAAGAAATTACAGACTCTACTTGCACTTAGCATACATTCACATCACATAGATGCACTACTACTTCTTATCTTTTCTATCTAGCCTACACATCTATTTATATATACAAAATAGTCCTAAACATGGGTAAACCCATGGGACGACATCCCATTCCCGTTACATATTCCCAAAAACACAAAAAGTACCGAAAGAGGGGCTGAGATCCCGTGATATCCACTTTGTCTTGCACTCCTCCTTTGACAGGCTATCGAAGTCCCAAAATAGGTCAAAATGACCAAGAATCTCCCAAAACTTGGTCAAGGGCCAACAAACATAAACACATTGCCAACTTTTAGGTGTCATGACACAATGTGTGGATTCAAGAAAAAAAAGATCCAAAGAAGAATTGGCTACAAATGAGGTATTGCGTGACTAGAGAGGAAGTCCAATGGGCCATGAAAGACTGGCCAGATGAATGGAAGGTACCAGTGACTTCAAAGAAGGCAACAAAAGGAAAGCATATAGTATAATTTGGAGCATCTTAGAAATCCAGAAGTCCAACAACAAATACAAGGAAGGTTGCAGAGCACACAAAAGAAATAGGAGCGAGCGTGACAACTAGAAAACTAAGACAAAAGAAGCCCTCAACGCAGGAGAAGGACCACACCGAAGTAAGGAATGGAGGAACGCAACAGAAGGATACTAATGGAGGAGTTCAAAAGGATAAATATGTTCTCACGTAGGAGTAACTCGGAGGAGGCGATGTACCCAACATAGAAGTACAAACAACTTCAGCACAACCAGACATTGTATCGATGAAGAGGACAATATTACAGTCAGGAGAACAACGCGAGATGATGAAGGTGCACAAGTCACTGAATTTACAATCACAAAGTATGAGGAGGAGATGATTTCAGATAAAGTACAAGACCACGCAGCAGAATCGTGGGATGATGTTGAGAAGAAAAGAGAGGATATTATTAAGAAGTTGAAATAGGTTAAGGATACATTGACACAACTGCAGCTGAATACATCACAATGGAAAGAACATGCACAACCACAACAGGATTAGAAGGAAAAGACGGTTCCATCGCAAGAGACAGTACAAATAATATCAATGAGGAGTGAGAACTTTTTCAAAACTCAGGAGATGTTGCATATGGATGAGGAGACAACACAAAAATGGTTAAGGGAGACTGACCACTTGGGCTTGGAATTACCCAAGGTCACAAATAAAGCTCTATATAAATTATAAGTCAATGTCACGCAGGAGATACAGTTAAGGGAACGTGGGGACACGACAAGTCTAGAACTGGCCAATGAATTAAAGAGGAATCCAGTGTTGGCAATCAATCAAGTGCAATTTGAGAGAGATACAGTAAAGAAGAACATTAGTAGAATGGAGAAAAAAGTGGAGGAAGTGTTTAAAATGATTCCAGGAAGCGTAGAAGAAGGAAATATACCAACGGAGGAGAATATTGAAAAAATAGCACAGACTATGGAGGTGTATAAGGTTCACATCACAAAGTTTATTTCACTCCTACAACCAAGAACCCCACCATAGGTTAGATCACAAAGAGTGCAGGAGGTAAAAAATCATAAGGAGAACATTACGTAGAGCTTCCAAAAAATCATAGAGTTATATGATAGAAGTGCACAGCTATGGACAAGCTTACAGGAGGATGACAAACTACAAGACTTAGACAAGAGAGAGGAAGGAGTAAACACTGCAGTGTGAGACTTGAAGAAAAACAAAAGACAATGAAAATACAAGATAGGTTGAAGAGAAAGAAGGAATTGAAGAACTTGTTGGCAGAATTGAAGAGAAGAAGTCGAGGTAGGCTCAGTTGGAGCCACTACAAGAGAGAGCAGAGAAAATGTTGATTGAGATTGATGCAACCAAGGGGAAGATTTGAAAAATAATCTTGGAGACTAAAGAATTGATGAAGGAGCACATCATTACATAGATTATGGATTTTGTAGCAAAAAAGAGTGTGCGGGAAAAAAAACTCGAGTTGAAGACATGTTAGGCAGATTCTATGAATTGGAGAAATCAGTGAAGGATGTAAACACTGCCTAAGTGGCTTGGGATGAGCCACAGGTAAGTGTTGGGGGCCTGTTGTTGCAGGATATTTTGGGGAGATGCGCAATAATTTTGGAATACAATTAAAATTGGGACCAGAATAGGAGCACACGCTAGAAGATAAGGAAAAGCAGCGCGCTAGAAGAAAGGAAAAGTAGTGTGCCAAACAATAAGGAAAAATAGAGTGAGGAAGAAGAAAGTTAAAGGAAGAAAGAAGGACAGCGGGACAATGAAACAGTTAGATCGTGGACTAGCCATGCCCACGAGGTTACAATGTGGACAAAACTAATCCACTTAGGGTTAGGGTTTTGTTCATTGATGTAAATGGTTTTTACCCATTTCTTGGTACAAATACATGTATTGTGAGATCTGAGGAGATCCATCATTTTGGTAACAAGTTTTTGATAGAGATTTTTGGAGATAAATACTGAGTCAGTTTTGGAGATAGAGTAATGAATTGTATTTCAGAGTCAGGGCGCAAGTTGTGGAACTTGGTGCAACACTATTCAACATCACACGCCACAATTATCCATGTGCATTTATGCACTTCTAATGTAATGTGTGCAGCGCAATGAATTGATGAGGATGAATAAAGAATAATATGATTCCATATATTTGTGGACGTAGCCCAGGGGGGTGAATCATGGTAAAACCTTGTGCTAATGTGTGGAATGGTTCTTTTGTGTTTTGCAATATGAATGAAAGAATGAATTTGTTAGAGTTAAAATGTAGCGCGCACTAAATTAATCTAATATTTAATGCATAATGAACGTTAATGAATGAATATGGTTATAGAATGGTAGATATGATGAATGTTGAAGTAGATTAGTATGCCTAAAATCCCCATGAGAAACATCCCTTCCATGACTGCAGACATCTAGGTCCTGCAGTCACCCATAAGCCATCTCGGGTGAGACTTCATTGTGCACTATGTGTGCAACACTACCTTCTGGTCTCCAGAAGGGTCGATGGTTTGCAAGGTTTTGTTAGAGAACTAAAGTAGAACTAGGGTCATCCCATACATCCAAAAACATCCCCAAGAAAGCATCAGGATGACGAAGATTCTCCTTAGGCTTGAAGACTTTCAGGTTGTCTTTTTGTTTATATACCATTTTAGTCTTTATTTTTAGTCATTTTAGTTTGTATCAGTCTATAGATAGTAAAATGCATGGAATAAATTTGGCTTTTGACCTTACATACACCTTTTTTATAACCCATACATTGATGCCTCAACTTGTTAACCGTATACTCCTTTTAATTTTAGTAAATAGAAGGACTTACAATTCCAACTTTAAAAAAAAAAAAAATTGAATCACATAATAAATCTAGGTTGAAGTGGATCTATTTGCAATGCATAACCATATTTTTAAGAATATTAATATAAACAAGTACTAAAATGTCATTCTTAATAAAAACATGCACATTCTTTAAAATTATGTGATATCTTCATTCACAAGTAATGTTTTGACACATTTGGTAAAATTAATGCAACAAATTGTGTAAGGCTTAGTTTTTGAAGGTGCTTTGAAAATGTAAAAATGAAATATTAATTACTGAAAATCCATGTTTTCATGAATTATCGATCTTTTCTTTTGTATCAAGCATGATAAAAACATATGATACAAGCCTACACAATGACAAAAAAAAATTAAAATCCTATTGATAAAGTTGCAAATAGAGGCTCATAAAAATATGTTAATTTTTATGTGTAATATTCTAAGGATAAATTTGCAAATTCCTCTTGTCGTTTATGAAAATAGTATTGTTTTATTTTATCAAGAGGAAAAACTAGTGAAGTACATGGAACAAAGTTAATTCTAATCGTGACTCGCACAATAGCTAGACTGGCCAATAAACTCGCAGTAGACACAAAAAGGATAACAACAACCTTCAAACTAACAACATAATAACAATAATACAAGGTGGAGGATGACATCAGTCTAAATTTAGCGTTCTATCCTCGTGGAAGGTCTTCCCCTAATTGTAAGTACGTGGTGATGTAAATCTGACTCTCAAGGTGAATATAAATTCAAGCATATTGGTCAAATACGTCATAACTTCTTTCACTCCATCGACCTTACAAATTTGATCCATCAATGCGCTTAACAGTAACATCTTCTCCACGTCTATTAAAAATGAATCAGTAGCATTCTGGAGGGATTTCACAAATGATAACATAACTCCCAATGTGATTTCAACAAAGCAAATCTCATATCCTCCAAACTATGGTTTTCCGGAGAAGCAGAGGCTCGTTCGTGGAGCTTCCTCCAATACAAGAAAGTTTGCCACCAATTATTCTATCTCTTTTTATTGTTGCTCTCCCTAGCCCATGAAAACTCCCTGAATTCATGGCATGAGATGAAGACACCCATAAAGAGCATGGGTGTATTAATTATGGACTGAGAAAAAACAATTAAAACTTTAAAAAAGACAAATAGCGACGATAAGAAAAGAATTATCCAGGTACAAATGGATTCTCTTACTCTTTTATAGAAGGAGAATAGGAAACTTACTCTTTTATAGAAGGAGAATAGGAAAATTACTCTTTTACAAATGGATTCTCTGGGGACCATCAAATAAGAATCGTTTAGGAGGATTGACCCAAGACTATTTTTGCAATGAAATGGGGAAGTTATCAATACAGGGTTATGCCCTTTGGATTGAAGAATGCCCTTGTGGTGTTTTCCAGGGTAGTAGTTGCAACATTCAAGGAGTTCATCCATATGTTCCTAGAAGTCTACTTGGATGATTGGATGGATTTCATTCTACTGAAGGATCATATAGAAGTTATTAGACTTATGTTGGATCAGTGCAGGTAGTGTTAGATTTAGTTGAACTATAAGAAGTGCATATTTTGAGCACCGTTTAGAATTTTGTTAAGACATGTAGTGTGCAAACATGGACTATTGGTAGACCCAACTAAGATTGCAATCATTTTTGAGTTAGAACCACCTACATCATTCAGAAAGTTGAGGGAGACGTTGGGTTATATAGGTTATTATAGAAAATTTATCAAGGAATATGCGTATATCATAGTGTCGATGGAGAAGTTACTAAAGAAGGAAGTGGATTTTCAATGGAATGAAGACTGTGAGAATGGATTGGACACCTTGAAAAATAAGTTGGTGACCACGCCAATTTTAATTTTTCCAGATTGGAACAAGGATTTTCATGTACACGTGGATGCATCGTCCATAATATTGGGAGCAGTTCTATCACAGTCAGGGGAAGGGGACATAGATCATCCAATTTATTCTGCAAGCAAGAAGTTGTCTATAGCAGAAAAGAACTATACAACCACGAAACAAGAAGGATTGGCGATGGTCTATACACTACAGAAATTCGGGAATTATCTAAATTGGGGTCTCACTTTAAGATGTATACAGACTATTCTACATTAAAATACATAGTCAACAAGCCAATGTTGGGGAAGAGAATACACAGGTGGCTCTTATTAATTCAGGAATACGACTTTGAATTCACGGTGAAACCAGGGAAGCTAAATGAAGTACCAGATCATCTACCATGCATATTGTTAGGGGAAGATGCAGGAAATTTAGATGACAGCTTCCCAGATGTGAAATTATTTGCAGTCAAGATGGTGGATGATTATTTATAGGACATTGTACAATTTATAAACACATTAATGGCTCCATCCGACACAACTGTAGCAAAGAATAAACAATTGGTAGTGAAAGCATCAGATTATCAGTTGATTCCAGGGAATTTATACAAGATGGGTGTAGATGGAATACTGAGACGCTATGTGTTGGAGCACGAAAGGCCGGTAATGCTTGAATAAGCGCATGATGGAATTGTTGGAGGACATTACGCAGGGAAAGCAACTGCATAGAATATTTTGTGAGAGGGAATTTGGTGGCCAACACTTCACAAGGATGCGAAGGAATATTGTTAGTCATGAGATGTATTCCAACGAGTGGGAAAGTCATCTAGGAGGGATGAAATGCCTTTTAATCCACAGGTTATGTTGCAAGCATTTGAGAAATCGGCCATAGAATTTGTGGGGCCAATCAACCCACAATCAAGAAGATCAGGGGCAAGATATATCATTACTATGACAGAGTATTTGACAAGATGGGTAGAAGCAGCCCTAGTTACAGACTGTATTGTGGAAACTGTTGTGTGGCTTTTGTTAAAAAATGTATTCATAAGGTTTGGATGTCTGTGCATATTACTCAATGATCAAGGGACACACTTTTTCAACGAAACAATTGCCACATTGACCAAGGAGTTATAGATTCATTGCCAAAAGAGTGCCCCATATCACCCTCAGGCCAATGGAACCATGGAAGATTTTAATAAGATCTTGGAGAATGCCTTGACAAAGATTTGCAATGTAGGGAGATATTATTAGGACTTAAGAGTTCTTCCAGTAATATGGGCTTACAGGACTACACGAAATAAGTTGACAGGACAAACCCCTTTCAATTTGGTCTACGCGAAAGAAGCAGTAATGTCAATGGAGTTTATTCTTCATGGCCTGTGCATTGCAACAATCACAAAGCTATCAGATACTATCACAATAGAGGAGAGGTGGGAACATTTAGTACATCTTGAGGAGATTGGTTTGTCGTAGGATTCCATCAGCGGGTTCAGGAAGCTAGAGAGAAGGCCTATCATGATCAACACATTAAACAAAAGAAGTTTCAAGTTGGAGATTTGACACTACTCTATGGCATCAAGTATATGCAACATCCTTGGAAGTTTCGAATGCAATGGTTAGGACCTTTTGTGATTCAACAACTAACAGAGACAGGTGTTGCGCGGTTGGAAACTTTGACTAGAGAAGTCTTGGAAGAAATGGTGAATGGAAGTTGGCTAAAACTCTATAGAGAAGACCGAAAGGTTGTGCAGTAATTTGGGTTGCGCCAAAATATATGTATTATAGTAGTTGTATCATAGTAGGCAATAAAAAAAAGGAAAAACAAATAAAAAGTAGAGATAGGGAAAAGAAAAAGAGCGTTCAAATATTAAGGCATAAGAATGTGCACATAATGAATCATCATCACACATCAACATAGAACTGCACCAAAATAGGAGATGAGACATAGACGAGACAGATTGTGATGTGTACAGATAAAACATCTATAAACCAGTCCACAGTTGGGAAATGAGAAGTCCATTAAAATCATTAAAGCATGGAAATGACGGTTACACAGTGGGAGTGATAGGTCATAAAAGCGTCGTCTAAGTCTTAAATGGGAAAAGCCACTGGAAATCATGACAGATCGACAGTACGAGGGATAAATCACTCGATGGATTTTGTAATCAAGATGCAATTATGGAACAACTCAACAACCACAATGGTGGATTCGACAAGTTAGTTAAGGATGGGACAAGTACGATCGGCATGAAAGAAAAAAAAACATAAGAATATCGTTAAGTGTAAATAATTCTTGCATACCAATGAGAGATAATAAGAGAGAACAAGAGAGAACTGGAGAAGAGAGCAGAGCTATAACTTCCATAGAACACACACAGTGTCATTTCAAGAACCTGTCACCCAAGACAAATGGGGAAAGATCCACTAGCAGTACCATCGGTTCCCCCTAAGATGAGTTGGGAAAGAGATATGCTTGGAAAGAATGTCAGCCTAAAGTTTGTGGATCACTACATTACCGATGAACAACCATTTCCGAAGATGGCTAGGGAAAAATACTCATGTGTTGAGAGCGTATTGGATGTAGGGGCTCACATCACTTCCAATGTAAATGTGTACTCATAATTCAACAGACTTAGTAATAGGTTCGGGGGTTACAAACGCTTCATGACAGTAAATGAGAAGAAATCGGATTAGGATCCCACTAAAAGAGAAGTTTCCCGAAAATTAGCTTCATATACGGTGCCTAAATTGAACCTGAAGGATTTACCAAGGGGCGTAGGCAAAGAGGAGGATGGTATCGGGATCAAGAAACCTCAGTGGATTATCAACAGAGAAGACGATTACCGGAAGAGGAGGATTAATAGAATTATTTCTCCCGGAAGAAGTGATGTTTTTTCCATGGGCAACATGACCCCCAATGTCATCGTCCGGAATTAGGCCTCCATTAGGCGAGAAGAAGCCTTCAAGATAGAGAAGGAAGAAACTCTAAGGATTATTGTGAATAACCAGAAGGAACAGGGGGAGAAGGCCAGGAAATAATTCAAGGAAAAGGATGAGGCTAGGAGCATGGCGAAGAAGACCCAAGCAGCAGTCCAAAAGTTGTATAAAGCAATTCCAGAAGTTCCCCTAGTAGTCGAAGTGACTATGAAGGGACAACTGCATACGATCGGTGAAGTCATTAAGGGATTCTGATCACATATATAATACTTAAAGCTAAGTAGCATACCAGGATTTCCACCATAGGTGCACGAAAGTCGAACAAGAATGACAACCACAACAGTTGCCAACATCAAGAAGATTGAGGGTGAATGCACGAAAGTTTGTGAGGAGAACACGTAGGTGTGGACATAGTTGATAGAAGATCTGGAAATAAAGGTCGTAGAGGTCAAGCCAAGAGAGGAACAAAAGGAAATAGAAAGGGCAGCTACACTACCAACGGTAGCGCGCATGTCATACATTCTGGTTCAACGGCAGGCACAGGTAGAAGTGGAGAAAATGAGGAATCAATGAAAGATCCTACAATAGATATTATCTAGATACTATGTGAAATTCTCAAATTTTTATTTCGTAGAAAGAAACATACACGATATTTGCATATAAATAAAAATGATTACATATATATATATATAAAGTGATACTATATTTACAAGTTAAAAATAGAAATACAATATACATTCACATCCACATAAATATATTATTACTAAATACTGAGTTAGCTTTGGAGATAGAGTCATGAATTGTATTTGAGGGTTAGGTTGCAAGTTGTGGAGCTTGGTATGATATTGATCAACCCCACACACCACAACTATGCATGTGCATTTATGCACTTCTGATGTAATGTGTGCTGCGCAATGAAATGATGAGGATAAATAAGTAAGCAGATAATGTCAGATCTTTGTGGACATAACCTCGGGGGTGAACAATGGTAAAACCTTGTGCTAATGTGTGGAATGGTTCTTTTGTGTTTTGCAATATGAATGAAAGAATGAATCGGTTAGATTTAAAATGCAATGCGCACTGGATTAGTCTAATATTTAATGCAGAATGAATGTTAATGAATGAATATGGTTATACAATGGTAGATCTAATGAATGTTTAAGTAGAGTGGTATGCCTAAAATCTCCATAAGCAACATCCCTTCCATGACTGCAGACATTTGGGTCCTGCAGTCACCCATAAGCCATCTCGGGTGAGACTTCATTATGCGCAGTCCTGCCTTCTAGTCTCCAGAAGGGTTGATGGTTTGCAAGGTTTTGTTGGAGAACTAAAGTAGAACCTGGGTCAATCCATATATCCAACAACATCCCCATGCCAACATCAAGATGACGAAGATGCTCCCTATGCTTGAAGACTTTCAGGCTCTCTTTTTGTTTATATACCATTTTAGTCTTTGTTTTTAGTCATTTTAGTTTGTATCAGTCTATAAACAGTAAAATACATGGAACAGGTTTGGTTTTTTACCTTACAGACGCCTTTTTGATAGCACAGACATTAATGCCTCGACTCGTTTGAAACTATATACTCCTTTTAATTTCAATAAATAGAAGGACCTGTAATTCCAACTTAAAAAAAAAAATTGAATCACATAATAAATCTAAGTTGAAGTGGATCTATTTAAAATCCATAACCATCTGTTTAAGAAGATTAATATAAACAAGTACTAAAATGTCATTTTTAATAAAAAACATGCACATTCTTTAAAATTATAGGTAATGTTATGAGACATTTGGTAAAATTAATGTAGCAGATTGCATAAGGCTTAGTTTTTTAAGGTGCTTTGAAAATGTAAAAATGAAATATTAATTACTAAAAATCCATATTTTCATGAATTATCGGTCTTTTGTTTTGTATAAAGCATGATAAAAAAATATGATATAAGCATACACAATGACCCAAAAAAAAAAAAATCCCATTTATAAAGTTGTAAGTAGAGGCTCATAAAAATATGTAAATTTTTATGAGTAATATTCCAAGGATAAATTTGCAAATTCCTCTTGTCGTTTATGAAAATAGTATCGTTTTATTTTATCAAGAGGAACAACCAGTGAAGTACATGGAACAAAGGGAATCGCAGGGTAGCTAGACTGGCCAATAAACTTGCAGTAAAGTACATGGAACAAAGGGAATCGCAGGGTAGCTAGACTGGCCAATAAACTTGCAGTAGGCACAAAAAGCATAACAACAATCTTCAAACTGACAACATAATAATAAAACAAGGCAGAGTATGACATCAGTCTAAATATAGCCTTCTATACTCATGGAAGGGCTTCCCCTAATTGGCAGCAGGTGGTGATGTAAATCTGGCTCTGAAGGCGAATATAAATTCAAGCAGATTGGCCGGATCCGGCATAACTTCTTTCACTCCATCGGCCTTACAGAGTCGATCCATCCACGCGCTTAACAGCGGCATCTTCTCCACGTCTATTAAAACTGAATTAGTAGCCATCTGGAGTGCTTTGACAAATGCTAACATACCACCCAATGCGATGTCAACAAAACCGATCTCATCTCCTCCAAAATACGGTTTTCCCGAGAAGCAGAGGCTCGTTCGCAGAGCTTCCTCCAATACAAGAAAGTTTGCCACCGAATCTTCTACCGCTTTCTGTTGCTGCTCGCCCTGACCTGTGAGAACTCCCTGAAAGCATGGCACGAGCTGAGGCCACCCAAAAAGAGCATGAGACGGATTTAAAAATCGCGATTAAAACTTTCGAAAAGACAAATAGTGTCGATAAGTAAAGGAATGAGAGGTGATTATAGAGTCAAGTTATTACCTTATCGTCTACAAAGGCAGCCCAGAAGCGGGCAATGGCTCGGTCATATGGATCTTTGGGCATAAGATTGGGTGCCTTAGTGTCCCATGCCTCCTCGAT
>ML837431.1:73614-111509 GCA_009831015.1 Picea engelmannii | reverse complement strand
GGTAAATTCTTCATCCCAAAAGGAATGATTGTATACTGGTAGGAGCCCCATTCTGTGGCAAAAGTAGTTATGTACATGTATTCTTGAGCTATCGTGATTTGATGATAACCTGAGAATCCATCTATAAATGAGTATGCTTCCTAGCTTCCCACATTCTCTAATACCTCATCAGTAAAAGGGGTGGGAAAAGGGTCATGTTGGAAAGAATCATTCAACTTACTCAAATCGACACAGATCCTTATGCCTCCTTGCTTCTTCTCCTGAACTACCATAGGGATTCTCTATTATGGTTCTTCTACTGGTTCTATTATCCCAACTTCCAACATTCTGTCAACTTCTGCTTTTACTTTGTGCTTATATATTGAATTCAATCTATAAGGTCATTGTCTAACATATCTAGCCTTAGGTTTGAGAGGTATCTTCATATCTCTTAGCTCTCCTGCTATGCCTTTCCTCTCTGTAAAGTTTGTTGGGAGTAGGTCACTGTACTCGCGCAGTAACTCTGTTATTCTTTCTATTGTTTTCTCCTCCCAGTAGTCTCCAAGGCTGGCCATTTTGGGATTCTCATTTGTCCCAATGTTGACTTTATTCATCTTGATCGATGCAAAAAACACTTATGATTCCATAGATGGACCTTCCACCTCTATTTCTCCTTCAATTTTTGTAATCTAAATGTTGCACATGTCATCTTCATCTGGTGCTTCTTCCTGCACATGGTAGCATGACAGTAGTTCCTTAACTATTTGTCTATTCTGTTGTTGATACTTTGTTATCATTTCAACCTATGGTTCCTTAATAATTATCACCCCTATGATTTGTTTGAGTGTTGAATCAATGTTGGGGTTCTCATGTTCAAATGGGAAAGTAACTATAAAATTATTCTGTAATTTTTTCCATTCTGCAGTGCCTCTGCGTAGTTCCTGGTCTACATACCAGTTTTTTGGAATTCCTTCCAATGTATGTATGAAGTGATGAGGCCATTCTTCTGGTGTTTTCATCATCCACAGTGTTCTGTACTTCTCCAAATGTTCCACTGGTGACCCCTATCCCTCATATCTCTGCATCATTATGTTCTTATGCTCTACGTCAAATATGATGTGCAGTAGTCATTTTCATTGATATCATTCCTTAATTGTTTCCTTGTGTGCACCCCAGCATCTTCCAGGTGTTTCCTTGAGTGATATTTCCATGGTTAATAGACTTTGATTCTCTAACACCTCATCTTCATATATTTCTAGGAATTCTTATAAATCGTTGATGACATGTGTTGGCACAGGGGAAGGCCCAGGGTTCAATGCTTCAACAATGCACCAACAAAAACCTAACTACCAGCCCTTTCGGAAACACCTACGAAGCAAATGAAGTCTCACCCGAGGTAGAGGTAGGGGGGTTGTAGGACTCAGGTGTCTACAACCTAGCTAGCACACAGATATGTGATCACAAAACTCAATAAATAAATAAAGAACAACGCAGTAATGAGAAGATCACACACTTCCAATCTCTTAGCACATATTATTAACTCATATCTAACATTCATTTACCATTAATAGAGCTCTAAGCATTCATACATCTATCTAACATATATAAATATCAGTCAACTAAGAAGATAAACACATAAACAACATAAACAACATAAACAAACACCATCAACATAGGATATAAGTGGTTCACCCAGAGTGGGGCTACATCCACCAACTTCTTCTTCTTCTTTATTAGTTTTCTTCAATCTTTTACAACCATCTTCTACTGTGCATAGAGCCACATATCCTAATTCCACAAAGGACATGAGATCTACATATAGCCCGCTAGATCGTCCTTCCCAAAATTAGGTCAAGGAACAGAGCCAACTCCTTATTAGCACAAAGCCTCTTACAATCACTTGCCCTTGGCTAGAACTTTACATATTCTTACACGAAACCAACTTAGACCGAATTTGATCTAAGTCCTGTATACTTATTTATACATTACAAAAAGGCCTAAACATGGGTAAACCCATGGGCCGACATCCCATACCCATTACATAAACCCTAAAAGCCCAAAAAGCCCGCAAAACAAGCTAGATCCCGCGATCTTCGCTTCGCCTGGGCACTCCATCTTCGATCAACCTGTCGAAGTCCCAAAAATGGTCGAACACGACCAATGTTCTCTCAAAACTTTATCGAGGGCCAACAGGCCCTAACCACTCACATGTGACTTTTCCCGAGTCACTCTGATCTAGGAAACACTACTTTGAAGGCCTCGATATTAGCTCAAGATGCCTTGACCTGCTCCTTCACCAGAGCCTCCTGCTCAGCAAACTCCTGAATTACTTGCTTGGTGACAGGCTCCTCTAGGAACTATTCCACTATTGCGACCACATGTTCCAGCTATGAAACTTTAAATTCTATCTCTTCAAAAAGAGTGTAGTCTTTGTCCTGCACTGGCTGGAGTCTCTGTGTAACCTCCATAACTCTGCTCTAGATGGCAGTGACCTGCTGTTGGATTGCACGTTGTTCCGGTGACCTCTGCGTAACTCGAAGTTTCTCTAAGGCCTCTTCCTTTTCTTGCTTCATGGATTCTGTAGCTTTTTCCTTTTCTTCTTGGGCTCGATAAAGTCAATCCTTTGTCACATCTACTAACCTTCACAATTGGGTGGGATCATCCCCCAATTCTACACTTTCTATTGAACATGGCACAGTAGGCATTGTGTGGCTCGAATGGATAGTTTGTTGGATGTCCTTGAGATCATTCTCTATTATGTCATACATCAACTCTTGTTTTCTCCCTATCTCTATAAGATGTCTTCTGAAGTATCCTCTACGGATGTGATGATAAGATAAATATCATCCACTGTGAGCACATTCTTCGACTGAGGCTTGTTGGAATGAGCCTTCTTTCTGGGTGAAGGTTTATCCAAGGAAACCTTCCTCTTCTGCGATGGTTCTATTGTGGTGAGGGTATCCTTCGATGGTGTGGCTTCACCTTTGTCTTGTTTTTCTCCATGTTCCCCTCATTCCTCTTGGTTCACTTTGTCTCCTCCTCCCCCTATAGGTGAATCAGGCCTACTTTCATCTTATGCACTTCCGTCCTCATCAGTTTCTATGTCTTGGACTTTGTCCTTTTAATTCTTTTTATTTGCACTTCTCTGTCCGTCATACTCAGTCTGGGTGACCAAAGGACTTCCGATGATGTCAAGGTCAGAGAGTTCTGCGTCTTGGACCAGTACAAGGAATTTTGCTAGCCATTCCTTAATGATCTCTGCCATGTCTTCACCGGTCAATTTATAGTAGGACTGTAGATCCTCCATACTTTCATCCCTACACGCAGTGACATAGATGAATTTTTGGTCTGTGTGAAACTTTTCTTGTGGCCTTTACTATTGGAGTGTATTCGGTGTCATTCGAGAGAATGATTCAATGGCGCGCTTCAGTTGTAGGTAGTAAGCATGGAAGACAATGTTCCACTACCACTGCTTCACCATATCATTTGTATACCACAAGGTAGAGAACCTCGTGGCCAATGTTTTTGATGGCTCAACTTCCAGGAAGGTTGCTCCTTCCGGCATTTTCTAGGCAATAAATGTGATTAAAATCAGTAACCAACTGAAATGAAATTCATATCCTTGATCCTATTCTTCACGATAGTCCTTCTCCAACTCGTTGACAAGGTAACTCTCCCAATTCATCTGCATTCCTTTAACACACTTCCCTGTGAAGTCAATTACGAACCCTGTGACCTGTGTCACATCGTTCTTCTTGACGATATTGCCAGTGATAAGATGACAAGCCAGGTGCATTGCATCATCCTAGATGGAGGCTACCTTGTAGCCTCACTTCCCCTTCTCTACATTGTCATAGGATTCCTTTATACCTTGTGCCAAGGAGTGCTCCTTAATCTCAAGCAAGCATTAAGCTCCTGATGTCGACGAAAGTGGGGATCTTCATCACGTTCAAGATCGTGGATTGAGCGAGCTCCTTAATCCACGACTGGGAACTATCTTGGGCTTCTTCCCAGTCGTCTTCATCAAGTACCTATGTGGTACTCACATCGCAAAGTTCTTTGGATCTCTGAGTTTGAATTCGTTGATCTTGAGTGTTGGGATTAGTCCCAACTGGGGTCTGACTATGTGTATCCCCTTTGGGAGGTACACAGTGATGAGCATGTACTCAAAGTCACGTGGGACACTGTCGTGACTAACTGCACTAGCCAAAGGCAGGGTCTAGTCAAGAAAGATCGATGGGATTTGCTTCATGTTAACCAGATCATCGCGATGTTTTCTTCTTTTCTCAATTGTGGTTTAGCTATATCATTGTCCGGTCGAGGGGGATGCTTGCAATACGCCCATCAATGATGCATGTATTCCTACAGACATGACTTTATCAACCATGAGGTCTATCAAAATATCCTCCACAGACTTATCTAGCGCGCTATGCTTGCCTGAAATTCACACTTGTAATCAATGATATCGGGTAGGTGAACGGAAAGACAGTGTAATCAAATGGATGGTGAGGTCTAGACAACACAGTGTAGTATGGGATCAATTATCTGTTAGCTCGAATATATCATTTTACAAAAAGTGGTCCCAGTGCAGCATCCGACGGGTTAAATAAGAAACATTGTAACGGATTCCTCCAATGGGTATAAATGTTTCAATCAATACAAATCCATCTATTATGGCATGGTCTCAACTGCCCAATGGTGATCTTTCCACCAATAACAACATTTCTAGCCATTCTGAAGCATCATTCTAACGACCGGGATGCCTCCAATGCCCATATTGCTTCACCTTGGCGAAGTCCCATTCTGTGCAGTTCTGCTATTCCGGCGAGGTTCAGGTTCTGCGAGCTTGCCTTCTATGAAGTCTTCTCTGGATCTTCCTACAGTTTTTCTATTTTTTCTTTCTTCTTACTGTGCTTTCTAGCTTTCTTTCCTATGATTTGATTCTCTGGATTCCTCTTTCCATTCTTATTCTTATATTCTCTTAGCGTAGTAACTTTTCACTATTGAGGGTCTTCCAAAGGGTTCAAAGATAGTACCTCTTCTTTTACAATTTTTGGGGTGAATGCACTTCTTTCCTGCATGGACAGGTGCTTTAAGCCTTCTTTTTTCTTTTCAAATTCGACAGCTAATTCACTGGCCCTTTATTGCTTCGAATTATCCTCTTTTTCTTCTATTACTCGCATTATTTTTATGGATATGAAGTCCCTTAATTATTGCTTTTTTTTGTTGTAGCTTCCTCCTCTTCTTTCCTTCTGATATGGTCCTTCTCAATCCAAGTCTTTCCTAAAAAAAGTGCAAAAGGAGCGTTGTTATCAACAAACTTAATGACTTCAAATTATTCTTTGGTCGATGTTTCATGAGAAATCATAGGTACATTAGCAACTCTTCCACATAGGGTTATCATATTTCCTTTAAACAGACCTATCTTTCCCAATGAAGGTAACATAGAAGGCTTTCCCAAAATTTCCCAAGTGCTTTCTGGCATAATATTCATGTGTGTTTCTTCATCCAATACACAGTCTATGTTGAAGTCTCCTATTCTTGTTTCTATGCATTGCTTCTATTTTACGATATCGGTTAAACTGATGTCTTTGTGATCATTCGATGTTTATTTCAGTTGTAATAACGTAGTCTCTGATTCTTTCTAGTTTTATAACATATCCTTAGTCTCTTGGCCTTCTTCATAGTTTTCTTCTCTCATGTTCATATTTTCAACTTTAGCAAGCATTCTAGGGAAATCCTCAACTTTGTGAAAAATATCTTTACAACAAAGACAAATAAGACCTATACCAGGGCATTCCTTAGCAATATGTCACGGTCTTCTACAATTATAACATAGTGTCAATCCTCTCTTTCTTTTAAATGACCCCTGGCGTTTTTTGTATTGCGCACTGGGATCATAGTGATGGACCTACAATCTGCAAAAATTCTTTGGAGGTTCCTACATCCACTTGTTAGTCCAAAAATTATTTCTATGCATAGGAATAACATATCTTTCTTTATCACATTTATTTAGATCAAATCTTTCTTCTAGATGTGCCCTAGTTTTCAGACGAGGACAAAATCTATCAAACATACCTAGATTCATACTTTCGAAGAAAAACATTCCACTTATTGTACCTTTATCAGAGAACAAAGATTCAAGATCTTACCTCTTTTCTTCATATCCAGTTTCTTTCTTAGCACAGAGCTTCACAAGTCAAGTATAATACTACGCACTACAACAACATATCTATGCACAAAGCTTTCTCTTTTCTTTAGTTCCCAGCAATCACAGTTTCATGTCCTGGCAATAGAACCATTTGTTGGCATAGGGAAAGACCCAGGGTTCAACGCACCAACAAAACCTTAACTATTGGCCCTTTCAGCAACACCTGCAAAGTAGATGAAGTCTCACCCGAGGTAGAGGAAGGGGGGGTGTAGGAATCATGTGTCTACAACCTAGCTGGGACATAGATATGTGATCTCAACACTTAAAAGAGAACTTATCTAATCAATATGCGTTATTTCTTAACTCCCATTCACATCCCAGATTAAACCCTAAATACAGAACAACGCAATAATGAGAAGATCACACACTTCCAATCACTTAACACATAGCATTAACTCGGATCTAGCATTCATTTACCATTAATAGAGCTCTAGGAATTCATACATCTATCTAACATATATAAATATCAACGCACTAAGAATATAAACACATAAACAACATAAGCAAAGAACATCAACACTAGATATACGTGGTTCACCCCAGTGTGGGGCTACGTCCACCAACTTCTTCTTCTTATTTATTAGTATTATTCAATATTTTACAGCCATCTGCTACTGTGCACATAGCCACAGATCCTAATTCCATAGAGGACAAGAGATTTGTGTACATCTTGCCAGATCCTCCTTCCCAGAATCAGGTCAAGGCACAGAGCCAACTCCTTATTAGCACAAAGCCTCTTACAATCACTTGCACTTAGCTAGAACTTCACATATTCTTGCATGAAGCCAACTTGGACCAACTTCGCTCTAAGTCCTATCTACTTATTTATACATTAAAAAAAGCCATAAACATGGGTAAACCCATGGGATGACATCCCATACCCATTACATAAACCCTAAAAGCCCAAAAAGCCTGCAAAAGAAATGAGATCCCACGATCTTCTCTTCGCCTGGGCACTCCATCTTCGACCATCCTGTCAAAGTCCCAAAAATGGTCGAACATGACCAATGTTCTCTCAAAAATTGGTTGAGGGACAACACCATGGAAACTGGGAGGTTCTCTAATTTATGTACCCATCCATATTAATTTGTAGTATATTCTTATGCACCTTCTAGTGGACACTTCATGTAATATCTGTTGCCAATTCTCCAACCATGTATCTGAGTTTGAAGCACATGATGTGATTCTTATCTAGATGAGTACTCCATCTACATTTGGGTTAACATAATCTTTTGCACGTGCGGTGGTTCTGTACAACTGGTTTATCTCTTCTAAATTGAGACAAGTTGGTTATACAAACCTTTCTCCTTCTGAAGGGTCTAATGGTCCAACAACTTTGTATTCTCCTGACTTGAATTTCATATTTCTTGTCTTTAAACTGATTATGGAATGGTTATCAAATTCCCAATACAGTCCAAGCAATGTTGGATAAGGTGTTGTACCATCTACTATTTCTATGACTTCAAATTCTACCTTAGTGTGCACTCCATCCAAGTCGATTGTGACTCCTTTCAGCCTTCTAATTAGCATGACTTTGTGTTTGTTTTCTAGTTTTAACTGAACAGGTGAATATCCTAATATGGGCTCTCCCATACATTACTATGTCGTTTTGGGTAACACATTTACTTTGGAGCCTAAATCCAGTATAATATCCCCCATGTTGAAATCTACAATGTTGGCATTCAGTCTGAATTCTCTGCTTGTCCTCCTCCTTGTATGCAAATGATTAACCGTTTTCTGCACTAGCTTCCCCTCTACCTCTATGTTACATATTTCTAAAATATTTTGTAATACTTTAACAGATGATGGATCATTTAGTAGTTTAACACAGGATTGCAGAAAAGCCTTTATGGTACTTACTTGTCTGAAAAGTTGTGCTTCATTAGTGTGATCCAGTGATGAAGGCATATCATACATTGGTGCATCCTCATAATGTTGTGCAGTTGATGTAGATGAAATATCTGACTTCAGGAATTATTGTATGGATTTATTGAATGTCTCCTTTTCATTTTGTGCATCAAATTTCTTTTGTGGTTCAGAATTCTTCTTCACCCATTGGTGTTGTGTTGGATCTTGTCTTATTGCGTTAGGTCCTGTTTTATCTCCTCCATGTGTGACTATGTTGATATTTCTTCCATCCTCTCTATCTTCAGTAGATATCCACTATACATTATGATTTTTTTTATTTCTCTTCTCTTGGATCTTCCCCAATAGTGTTAGAGAGTCTTCTGTGTCATGATCTAATGCGCAACAATACATACATGTCGCAGGTGGAAGTGGTCATTATCGTGCATAGTGTACTGGTATTTTATAGTTATGACATACCATCAGTCCTCTACCTCTTCCAAATCCTCCTCTACCTCATCCCACACCTCTGTAACCACCTCAATCTCCTCGTGGTTTGTTGTACTGAGGCACCTGATTATATTGTGGTTGTGCAGTATTGTACTATGGTTGCAGAGTGCTATATTGTTGTTGCGTAGTGTTATATGGGGCTAGTACTGGGTTTTTTGTGGTGCAACTTGCCCTGTCATCATTTTTTTCTGCACCTTATAGGTTTATGATGTTCTTTCCCTCATCAGATCCATAATCCTGTAATATTTTTCATCATGGCCCACTGACTTGCAAAAGTTGCAGTATGAACTCTTAGGAATTGTCTGGTATTTTTGCATCATTGGAAAATGATATGGATCATGCCCTTGTGTCTTACAGATCTCACACCATATTCCTCTTGTTGGTAAAGGTTTTGGTATCCATGTTTTCATGTATTGCACAAAAGTTGGGCATTCATTCTTGTGGTTTCCTTCTATCCTACATGTGGTACACCAAACATCTTCTCTTTTGTCCTTACCCCTGTTCTGGTTTAATTGAAATGTTAGATTCTTCAGATCCTCCTTCAGCTACTCTATTGATGGGTTTGTCTTATAGTATTGGTTCTCTTCTAGTTGTAACGCTGCCTATAGAGCCTCTGCCTGATTTCAAAACTTTTGTTGTCTCAAAGAGTATTTTAGGTGTAGTAGCAGTGAATTCACAAATAGATGTCTATGTTGCATATCTTTCATGACATACTTCAGTTTTCCCTTCAATCATTTGAATCTCTGGTCAATCTCCCAAATAGATTCTCCTAGTTTTTTTCTGATCTCTATCATCTCATTCATGTACTAATCCTATGAACTAGGATTTTGGAATTCATTTATCAGTAGGTTCTTAATATCTGCAATCATCCTTGTTGTTCATGGTGGGTTGTTTACAACCAAGCTTGTGTACCAATCTAGTGTGCGGTATCTTACTGTAATAACTAGTTGCACAAGTTTTGTATCCTCATTTGTGATCTGTTTTGATTCACATATCTTCTCACAAATAAACAAGTGCTTCTCGGGGTCCTCAGATGCCTCTCCTTTGAATTCTAGTAATCTGATGGAAGGATAATGTCCTGCCATCCTGAATGATTAACTACTACCTCTGCGTGGTGTAGATACTTGACTATTGTTCCTGAACTGACTCCTCTAGTTTCTTCTACTTGACTATATGTACTTCCTTATGTCTTCCTTCCACTAAAATTCGGTTGTCTAAATGGTGGTGTTCTTATTGGTGTATTAGTCGCACATGGGTTTATGGGTTCCACACTGACACTGACATGGATGGGAGTTTTGCCTTCAGTTCTTTCCCTTGGACCTCCAATATTCATTTCATATGTTGCGCACGGTATTTACTCAATATTCTCCACAACACAAAGATCCTATACCTCTTCTTAATTACTTGCCAATCCCTCTCGCTCAGCTATGGCTCTCTTCTTATTATTCATCTTATATTGGTAGGGTGCTCCACTACGCATCTTTCTAGTTGTTTCCATTATCTTCTTGATGTGATATTCCTCCATCATGATCAAGTCCTTGGATTACTTCTTACCCTTCTCCATTTCTCCTTCCATCCTTCCAGCTCTAGTCGGTCCTTACCCCCTTCCCCCATGCACACAAGGAGGTTTAGTTGTCTGATTCCATTTTCATTACTCCTTTGTTATACAGTAAAATCTTGATGGAAGTATACAACGATCTGATATACCTACCTCTAGGTCCCTTCAGAAACTCCTTCTTTGTTGCGTTGTAAGACTTCACAGTATCTACTACAAATTTTGTGATAAAGCATGTGACAATATTGTCTATCCAGAATCCATTGCGTGCGTGAATTGGTTTTCTACTTTTTTTTAATTACACAATCTCTATTGGATTCCACTCGATCTATCTGATTCGATTTGTAGGATGATTATCTTTCATCGTCAATAGCCACTCATGCAATACATGCAAGAAATCGTAGAAAAGCACCTCATACAGGTCGCTAAACATGTACTTGTCCAGATATTTGTGTGGTGTTAACTTCGGATTTCTTTTATCTATCTGCACAAATTCCAGCTCCTTTTTTTTCAACCATATTTCAATCTCCTCCTTCTTTAGGTTCCACGGTATAAACATCCCCCTCTATTCTATCATTTTCTGTGGGATTCTTTCGCAGATCCCTCTCACTCAATCCCATGCTATTTCAGCTGGCAAAAAAATCATTTGTTGGTTACTTCTCTTTTTCTAACAATATTGAGCTAACCCAGGTTCATATATACTATGGTTTCCAACAAAACCCTCTAAAACTATCGGCCCCCTGGAAAACCAGAAGGCACCGCATTACATGGGATGCACTGCGTAGTCTCACATAAGATAGTTCTATGGGTGGTTGCAATGCTCAGGTGCTTGAAACATGGGAATGAGTGGGGATTTGGAATTGAACCTTGTGATCTTTATTTAATTATTATAACATCCATCTATGCTAAGTACTATGTCATTCTTATTCATGCATGTAAAACAATCAAATCTAGCTACTTCATCACACATTGATCTAAGATATAATCATTAACAACAAATATATAGAAATGAATCATTCACATAACACATAATCTACCGTGGTTCATCCTGTCCTGGGTTACATCCACAAAGATAATTCTCTTGGGATCTTTTATTATGTTTGTATCATTGATAACGTCGAGTGCATTACAATTCTCCCTCAGTTGGATCATGATATTTAATGAGGTAGAGTAGATCACACCAGGATTCTCAGCCTGTGATCTAACCCTCAATATGTACCTTCTTTGCTCTCTTGAGCTCAACAAATTACATAACAACCTCATATTTTACAGTCATTCTTACTTTTCTGAAATTACAATCACACCAAAAACTATCCAACTCTTCGAACAACCTCTCCTCGACCTATACCTCGTAGGTACCTCTTTATAGTTATTTTTGGTTTATAATCCATTACATCCTCTTACCAATACCATAACCCTAACATGGTTCGGTCTTCTTGTATGTGTTTCTCGCATGCTTTCCTCCTTTGCATGCACTTTCCTCTACACGTGTTGCTTTTCCTGCCAGCATTGTTTCCCTTATTTGCACTTTATTCTCCAAAATTAGCCTTTTCCCCAAAATGGCTCTGTTCCCAACACATACGCTAGTCGAAAGTTGAATAAATTTGAAATAAATTATTTGAAGACAAAGTAGGAGGCTCTAGCCATGATCCTTTCCATTCAAATTGTTTGACATTATTTACTGGAAAACCCATTCATTTTCTTCACGGACCATCAAGCGCTTAAGTATTTAGTAAACAAATCTGTCCATCAAGAAAAATAATGTCGATTGTTACTATTGTTCCAACATTTATAATTTGAAGTGGTAGTCCAACCAGGAAAAAAGAGCATTGTCCCATGCCATCTATCTCTACTTAAGACAAGAGAATACGCGACGGGGATAGAATATGACTTATGTGATGTACATTTATTTTGGGTCGAGGTTTCCCCCAAGGAACTCGAAGGAATTGTAAAATGTTTAGAAGAGGGGAAGGATCCTAATGATATTCCAGCTAACAAAATAAATATCCTAGCATTAAAAGAAGCACCATTCACTCTCATGAATGGGTATCTCTATAAGCTAGGAATTGATGATATTATGAGAATATACACACTAGAAGATCAATGAGAATATATAATAAATTTATCCAGAGGATCTAGAATACCTAAAAATTTAAAGGTATCAAAAATCAATGCAAAGGTCTCCATGAGGAAGAGCTTGATGAGATCTTTCCAATGCTTCTTGAATGGGCTCAAACAGACTTCGTATGAGAAAGATATCACAATCTGAACTTTTTTCCAAACAAGGAAAAAAAAGGAGAGAGGTGACATGTGGAATCCCCACAGGAGGACACATGGAAATCATATGAAGTGACATGTGGTAGAGGTAGGTGACCATGAAATCCAGTCGGAAATCTAGTTGGCAAGTGATGTGGAAGTCCATTTGGAAGATGATGTGCCATCGATGTAAGAATTTATGTAAGAAACAACTATATCCTTTAGGATATACACAGAAATAAATTATGGAATGGAAAAATTTGAGACAAGGAAAAGGGAAAAGTGTGCAAATTTTAACTGAAGAGTTTAGGAAGAAAGAATTATATTCTCAAGAAACACTTCTAAAATGCTGAACATTATATTCTCCATACTATTATTTTATTTAATCCCACTAATATTGATGAAGTATATGTTCAAGATACGCATCTTGAGTCCATGTTACACATCAAAATTACTCATTCCAATGATGACCTACTGTCGTCATTACAACTGTCGCAAGTGTCTCATTTTAGCCACAAGTGTCACAAACATCATACAGTCATCTTTCCTATGTCATGTCTCGAGAGACATCACAAAGAACACTTGAAGACACCCTCAGAGACTGGTTAAAGAAGTAGAAATCATTTGACAAAGAGTACAAATCCTTTTCCTTGAGAAAAACCACTAAAAAATGAATTTTGAAGGGCATCTCTCCCCCACCCACTGACAGGGAGTGCTAGTGCTCCCTGACCTTATTTAGGGGAGAGTTGTAGTAGTCTGTGCACCTTTCTGTGGGAGCGCTGGGATTTTTTGAGGAAATATTGGGAAACACTCCCCTACCCACTAGCAGGGAGTGCTAGTGCTCCTTTCCCTTCTTTGGGGGAGCGTTGTAGCGCTCTGTGCACTATTCTGGGGGAGTGTTATGTTGTTGAGAAAATAAGGGGAAGATCCCCCTTATCTATGAAATCAGTTGGATTCGAATCTGAGGTCAAGGCTGGATCTTAGGGAGGAACCACAAATGATGGAGAAAGATCCTCAACCTATCCCAAGAATCTGTAAGGTGGTTAGGCCTCTCCAAGCCTATATAAGGAGGCCTCCTCATGGCGAAAATGGAGAAATGGAGAAATACCTAAATTATGATCTCATAAGGAAGGAGAGACATTAAAGGCATCAAACTTATGATCTCATAAGGGAGATAATCAGTGAAGCATAGTCATTTTGTTTGTGGATCATTTGAGCAAGGGGTTGGACAAGGAGAGCTTGGAGAGGCTATTACAGCTTCATCAATGGTCTGTAAGTATCTCTTTTGAATTCTCATTAATAAATGTGCTTGGCCTGTTTCCTTCAAGATCATGTATATCTACATGAACTTATCTTTAATGGATAGATCTAGTTTCAACCTAATCATGGTAGAATAGGAAGCATGCTTTATCTTTGATTGGATTGCAGGACTTGTTGAAGAGTTTGGGGATCAGAGCTCAACTATATATTATCTTATAATAGGTACATATTAAAAAGGTACATATTCTTCCTCTTCTATATATATTAGCTTATCTAGGTTTAAAGGGATGTCAGTGATCAAAGTCTAGGATCCAAGAGGGAATTCACTTGTCCGCAAGGGGATTTTCTTGTAATAAAAATTGGCGACTCCAGTAGGGAAAGAAATAAATTTGCCTTTACTTGGTCTATCCCTTCCCTTTTCCCACATTTCAGATAACTTTTACTGTTTCTTCATCATCCATTAGCCTTCGCCTACCTTCACTAGCAATTTCAACAATTTCGATGCATTCTGGACGAGTGTTTTGCATTTTTTTGGCTCTTTTTTCGAGATTTTGGGAGGAATAGTGCCCCCCCCACTAGGCCATACCGGAGTGATAATATCTATCCAGTGCTCCTCTACAGTGTTTAGGTATCGTTGCAATGCTCTGTACCCTTGAGACAAGGAGCGCTAGTCTCTTTTTTTGGGAGTTTCTGCCTTCTTCTGCTCAGTTTTTTGCAATCTATTTTGCAGAGGTCTTTACCCAGAGTCTGTGTTTGTTTTGAGAAGTTGTTTGGATTGGTTTTTTATGCTTATCACTACATATTTTCTTTATTGGAGCTTGAAACCCTTTTCAGAAATGTGAAATTTTCTTTTCTAGTTACTTGTTTTGTCGGGACATTTTTGAGTGATTTCTCTTTCTCCCTGTCTTTTCTTGGATTCTTCTCTGCATTTTCTTGTGTTCCTTGAATGATTGATTGGTTGTTGCATTTGAAGTAGTCAAATTGCATGGTTTTTGGCATTTTTTAGTCAAAAAAATCTTAAAATTTGGGGGGCTAAGAATCGTGTATTGGTGTACAGTCTCTTTGACTCATTTCTTGAAGATCTTTACATTCATGAGTTTAATAAAAAAATTGGGACATTTTGCATTTGGGAACGATAATTTTTTTCTCCTTTTCGTAATATAGCTTTCATCGAAGTGAAATATTTGCATCCTTATTTATTTGCATTGTTTAGAGTTGGTCAAAAAATCATTTAGTCCACTCCATTTTCCTCTGGAGTAAACAACAACCTTAAAATCAAGCGTTAAACTAAAATTTATCAGACATTTTTACATTTTCTATTAGCAAAAATACATTATCTTAATGTGTATGGATTTGGAATAGGTTGAAAGGATAACTTTCCAAAGCTATCAAACAAACTTAGCACCTTGCGATAGGGAGAGAAAATCTAATTTTCATATAAGCTTACTGGGATCTCCCTCTCACACAGGGGTTAGGCACGAGGTCATGTTCGGGAGAGTTACAGATATTGTCCCTCTGTGGTTTAACCGTTCGTAGTAGTCATATCGTATATTGGGGGTTCTTCTTGAGGTTCAACTGTCTTCATTTGGTCTCGGTTCTTCATGAACTCCGAATCTGTTCGAGGTCCTATGGAGTTCTATCGGTCCACTTGTCCTCAGTTCTCTTGAAGGATTTCGGACTTGTTATCCTTCCCATATGTTTGGACTGGACTATCGACTGTACCTGCCCAGGGGCGAATTGTTATTTGGTGACCTTAGTAGCCATAATATTCAAGGTATTACACAAGGTGACAGTGAAGGGAAGTCTCGTTGTACCTGGAACATACGTTGGTCAAACTCACTCAGGCTCCTTAGAGGGTAAATCCAAAATTATTGCATGGAATCTTGTACCAAGGTGTAAGTCCGTTAATCAGGCTGTCAACGTAACTACTCCACCCACTCTATCCCTGCCCCTTCCTATATTGATCTTACGACGTTGGATTTCATCAACAACTAGTGGTTTCATTGTGGAAAGTTTTGTTTGATTATTTTATTCTTAGATTCATAGTGTGTGTTGTTTGTTTTACTTACGGAACCTTAGGTTGATTCAATTTTAATGGCATCAACTCCTGGGAGTACCAATGGAGGAACCCCTTCTAGGGAACCTTTCACCTTTCCTTCTTTTGGAAACATTGGTCCTCTGTGCATTGCCACACTTAGAATTCTAGGACTCGCCATCGGATTACCGGTTTGGTTGTTCCCCACTCTAGTGACCTCGAAGTTTCCCAATGATTCAACTACACCTAATACTTCAGATGTAAGTACACCACCCACACATCAACCTCATGTCGAATTTTCGCCTTCTTCACCCATTAAGCCTCCTTTCCTTTTTCCTTCTTTGCCTGGTGATAGCTCTAAAGCAAGTAGCCATGTTGATAAGAAGAAGAAGAAATGGAAAGAGAAGAAGAAGAAGAACCCAAAAATGACCAATCCTCCAACCATATCAGATGTTGGATCGAAGCAAACAACTACTATTAATCGTACTGGTATTATTGACGAGGTCAACAAGATTAAAACGAAGAATTTTAAACCCAAATTCCCTTGCAGTCTTTGTAAGGGTGATCACTTTCTAAGGAATTTACATGGTATTCCCAAGGTCTTAGAAATTTTCTTCCCCACATCAGCGGCCTTTGCTAGACATGCTAGTGACGCCCCATCAACTAGTAATATTAAGGTTGGTAAGAAGAGGATAAGTTTCAAATTTCCTTGTATGTTATGCGAAGGTCATCATTATTCTCACCTTTGTCCTCATATGGAAGAGGCTTATTCTCTTTTAGAAAATCTTCAACTCCCAACTGGTTATCGTAACATTTCCTCCAACCCATCGTTAGTTGATGGAATGGTCAATCCGGTTCCATCCCTGATCAGTCTGGTTGATGAGGTGATCAATCTAGTTTCATCCTTGGTTGAACCACTAACCAAAGTAGTTGATCCAGTTTTGTCATCGATCAGCCGCACTTTTCATCTTAAAGTGAAACCCAAGTGACTAATCCAGTCTCGTCATTAGTCAGTCACACCCTTCATCTGAAGAGTGCCAACGTGGTCAATCCCACTCCTCCTATGATGAGTGCCAAAGTGGTTTCTTCAGTGCCTTCATTGGTCAATCTGGTTGATCATGTCGTCAATCTGGTAACGTCCTTAGTTGAACCAATTGACAAAGTGGTCAATCCAATCCCATCTTCAGTCGATCCCACTCTCCCGTTAGAGAGTGAAACCCAAGCAGTCGATCTATTTCCACCTGTCAACCCCATTCTCCCCTTAGAGAATGAAACCCAAGTGGTCGATTTGATGTCGTTATCAATCTATCCTACACTCCTGCTAGAGAGTAAACCTGATTGTGACCACATTTTTTTCGTTGATACAAAATCTACCGTGTTGGGGGGCATTCCTCCTTCTCTCGCGAAACCCCCTCCAAGTAATGAGGCCATCCTTTTTGATTGGGGTGTGCTAACTGGACCTCATCTTCCCTCTCACATTCCTTTCAATATTACAGTACAGGTTTGTGGTCGGGACGTTCCTCATGATCTAATAGATGAAGGTTTGTTCGTTAGTATTTTGTCCACTATTGCTTGGCAAGATTTGGGTTATCCTCGACTTGTGTCAGTTACCCAAACTCTATTTTATTTTAACAGAAGAAATAGTCACCCTTTAGGATTTCTTCCTCATTTTCCTGTAACTTTGGGAGGGAAAATGGTCTTTATTGATTTTATGGTAGTGCAGGACCCCTTGGATTTTGATTTACTCCTTGGAAAATATTATGTCTATCCCATGAAAGCTATTGTGTCCACTCTTTTTCGTGTGATATATTTCCCACACAATGGAAGAATGTCGACTATTGATCAACTTTAATGCATTGGTCCTGACTTGATTACCAACCCAATGACCTCCCTAAACGGTTCTTATATGCAAACAATATCGCCCCCACTATAGGTCAATTATGTGGTGTTATCTCCCATGCCTTCAACTACCGATGAAGATGAGCCTCTCACTGTAAGCTCAACCTCTTATGACTTAGATCTGGTAGTTGACATGGTGATCTCTTGATTAGGCTATTAGAGCCAAATCTCCCTATACTTATCGAGGTCATCGACATGTATTCCTTCCAAAGTGTTTTTCTTCCATCTAGCGGAGATCTCTTAGAAGACATGATTGACGTTTGTCCCTTGAAAGTTTTTCCTTCCAGATCATTATCCTCTTCAACTCCATGATCAGGAAGGCCTACGAGCATAGTTTTCCTCTCTATGGAAAGCGAGTTAGAAAATGAAATAGAATCCATGAGCATAGTTTCTCTTCTGTGTGGAAAGATCGTTAAAAAATGAAACAGAGGCTATGAGCATAGTTCTCCTCTCTGTAGAAAGATCGTTAAAAAATGAAACAGAAATCTGAGGATTGAACCCGAATACTTGAACATAGTTCTTTTACCATGTCAAGCTCATTAAAAAATGAAAAATTCACCTCTCATACCAAGTCGATACTTTCGTTAGGTTTCATTTTTGAACCTTCATTTCATCCACCTATATCTTTTTTCTCCATCTAGTACATAAATTGGTGACAACCTCAAAGTCGGTGAATGAATTGAAGCTTGGGGGGCATGTCTCCAGCCTTTGATTATCATTCTGGAGTTATTCCACTAGCTTTTCAAGATGGGGGAAGAGTACCAACCATCCATGGGTATCACAAACTTTGGAATTTACGTTGGTAATTTACAAGCATACTTTAATTTTGTTTCAAGCTTGTGTAAAAATGAAACAAATATTGAGCTTAGTCTTTGCTATTTCTCTCACTCGTAAATACATGAGAATGTAACCAAATATACTTTTATCACTTTTTCGGACTCATAAAGGTTATACGAAAAAGGAACCCCCTGGAGTCTCCTTTAAGCTCTTTTCAAACTCTCTAAACATGGAAATATTGTCGAGTGATCTTGCTTCCTTTCACACTCATTAAAAGGTTTGAAAGGGCATCTTTCGAGTGGTAGTTTATCTCTTTTTAGACCTCGCAAGACTAACATTATGAATAGGAAAAACCTAGAGTCATCTTTAAGTTCTTTTCAGACTCTCTAAACATGAAAAATTACCGAGTTTACCTTCTCTGGACTCGCTAAAAAATCATACATTGAAGGGCCCATACGGGACCGAACCCTTACGTATTCTAGTTCGTTAAAAAAAGGAAGAGGGACTTACCGAAGGTAAGTTATATCTAGCATGTGTTACCCTCCTTGAGATCGTTAAAATAAAAAGAGGTACTCGTCTATCTGGATGGGGCAAAATTTTGAAGGAAGCAAGCCAAGCAGTTTTTGATAACATCACAAGTCACTCTTATGGTCACCCTTGAAAATGACACTTTGTATTTGCATACATTTTAATCCATTCAACCTCTACATTGAACCAATCCTTTGAGTTTCTTTACTCCTTTCGGTCACCCAAAAAAACTCACAGTATCCACTGCATTATCATGTTTTGGTCCATGTCATGTTTATGTTGTTGTGCCTCAATGTTCAAGGGAAGTATCTTCCTCAAGAGTCAACCATCACAAATTTCTTGTTTCAATACCCGTGTCAGTCCATGTTCATTGGATCCAACAATTTACATCTATGTGTTAGTTTCGTGTCGTTGATGGGGGATACATCAAGGCCCTCCTTCGATGAGTATGTTCTTGTCAACTTCAACACATTATCCAAGAATTAGAATTAAAAACCCATTAGTACCTTGGGACCTGCATGCCTCAATGGAAAGCCTCCTCACTTCCAACAGTTGGCTTACATCATTGAACTCTGATCGGATGATTCCACGAATGTTTGAATTCAACTCATCTATTCACATTCGACGAAATGTACTAGGGTACCTTTGGAATCATTGACATCAATGGTGATTTCCCTCTCACTTTTTAATGGTTTACATCATTGAATGATAATCAAGTGGTTTCTGCCATGTTCGATGTCAAGACATATATTCACATGGTTAGAATCGTACTGCATCGGGATCGGTAAGAAGACCTTGGTTGAGTGATCACTCTGACATGTACTTTACCCAGGTTGCGACGAAGTTTCTCTTGAATATTGACACATATATTGTCAGATAGATCCACTTTGTATTTCTCTATGGCTGTTATAACCCTAAATTGCACCACACATGCTTACCTGGCATCAGACCAACCCATATCTCTTCTTTGCCAAAAACTCTACTGAACAACTCTTTGAAAATCCTCTTGTGTAAAGGCCCACGCGCCCCAACCCATTACTACACGCGTGTACACGCTGGCTGACTCACAATAGCCCGCGTGTACCTACAAAAGCACGAAAAAAGGAAAGTTGCCGACGGAACAAAAAGCTATGGGTGAGTTAACTGAAACTCCTGGCCATGCATGGTCGAGGGTTCATCCAAAAACCTAGCTCCTTCTAGCCTATAAAATAAGGGGTAGGGGTACCATTTGGCAGAGGAAAAAATATAGCAAAGAAACTATGCCCATTTACACATTCCATTGTCCCAACCCTTTAGCCTTTCCTATTGCCAAAGGATATTTAAAGAAAAGCAATTGAAGGACAGAAGAAGAGGAGCCCAGGATCAGGTTCAAGGAGCGGTGGTCGGTCTCAAATTTTGTAAGTTGACTCATTTTAAGTAATAAAGAGAATGTTTTTCCCATCCCAATTCATGAAATTTCTATGATTTGATTAGTTTATGTTTGATTTCTAACCCGTTAGTATAGAATTAGCATGCATTCATAGTTGTTGCTTATCTTGAATGCAGGTCATATTTGAAAGGAGCATTGTGAATAAGTAATCAAGCACAACAGAGGATCAACATCAAACTCCAGTAACGAGGTAGGTTGATATTTCCATGCATTTACTGAGAAAAGGGGATTTAAATATAGGGATAAAGGTAGAAAGTAATTTCTATCTGGTCATATATGCATGCAAAGTCTGAACTCTATTTACTAGTCCATAGGGTGTTTTTCCCAACAACAGAATTGGCGACCGCACTAGGGAGAATACTCTTTAGGGTTCCTGGAATTTTTATTTAGTTTTTGGGTAGTTTAAAGACTATTTTTTTCTTGCCTGTCTTTTCTTTTCATTTATGTAAGGTCTGAGCTAGCAGGGAGTCTGGTTTTCCATACCATATTTCCCTGACTTTTGATTGACTGTGTTTTTTGGGACACACAGAGGTACACACAACCTCCACAAGGCCTGCACGCGTGTACCCGCGCCCTATCCTCTTACAGCCCACGTGTGAACGCTAGCTATAGAGATACAAGTAGCATGTAGGAATTCAGAGAACCTCAGAGGCAGTCCTCCTCTTCCCTGTTAGAATCACACATTCTCAGGGGGTTTTCTAGCATTTTGTCTGAGTCTTGTTTGCTAATAGTCCTATCTCAAATTGTTTTTTGCCTTATTATTTTTCCTTGCATTATTTGTTTTTATGTTAGAAAGAGTATCCAAGCCTTCAAGGGATCCTGGTTATCAATACCAAAGGTCTCTTCCTAGTCTGGTCTGTCTGTTTTCATATTTTTCCTTAGAGTTTAGATATACATGCGGCCTGTACAAGGTCATCCCACATGTACATGCCCTCTGTTGTTGTTCAGCACGCGTTCGCACGCGTTCTGTTTGAGTGACAGTCGCGTGCTTGTACATGCTACTTTTTGTTTAGGGTGGGGCAGTCATCCCCTCCTTTGATAAAAAGTATTCCTCTCATGTGTTTGATTCTATGTTTGAATAGTCAGTAGCTTAGGAATATTTTTATCCTTAGCTTGCTTTTTCTCATTTAAAACGTTGTCAGAAAAATAAAAATAATAAATAAAAATTTTGTTTTCTTATGGTTTTTAGACAAGCGTGAGAGTCATTGTTTTTACAATTACCATTGTGTTATTCTTTAATCTGATTCTTTGCGATCTTCTCTTTCAGCCATAATTGTTCTTCTTGGTTTTTTGCTTGTCGGTATTTTCCCTTTCTTGCTTTACTAGAACTTAAATAAATAAAAATCTCTTTATGTTTTCTTCTTTGTTTGAAGAGTGTGTTTCTACATCATTAGCTAGGGAGAATTCTTTTATTTCATAATTTTTTGTAGTTCACTTAGATCATAAGTAGCTCGTAGTCGAGTGAAATTCCTTTGAGTTTGCTATCCAAAATCTTAGAAAAATTAAAAATCTTTCTTTGTGAAAAGTTGTTGAAATTTTGCATTCAGTAAAAGTTTTGTTTCCATCTTTTTTATTCATTTTTTTTTGATTTCGTATTTTACACATCATCAGTTTCACCCTCATACCCCTTGACGTAATACAAATCCATAAAAGAAACGTTGATTTTAAAATCTACTAGACTTTTATGTTTGTTGGGTTCACAAACTAGTTCAGGACTAGGGCCTTGGATTAGGTTGGAGAGGAAACTCTTCAAGGCCATTCAAAACCAAACATTGGAGTCTGAGATAGGGAGTGTCTAAGTCAAGTTTCTTGGAAGTTATCCGGGACCCCCCTCTAACAAAGGGGATAAACACAAGGTCGCGTGTGGAAAGGTAGCGGAGATAACCCCTCCAAAGCCGGACCAATCGTAGTGGAGAACACATATAGAGTGCTTGTTTTGGGATTACGTCGTTTGCATTTTCCACGGGGCTTCATGGGTCTCGAATCCATTCAAGGTCCTCAGTTTTTTTCTGGACCATTTTCTCTTGATACCCTTGACAGGTTTCGGGCTCGATACCCTGCTCATTATGGTCTACCCGACTTTCGAGTATACTCGCCTGGTGACTATTCGCGTGCTGACAACCTAGTTTCCAATCTTTTTAGGGACATACACAGGTGACTGTAGGGGTATACCACGGTACCTAGGATAGACATCGGACCACTCTTTGCAGAGTATACCTGGAGGGTGCTTCTGTGTTCGAGTTGCACTTGTACCGGTAAGTTGCTCTAGTGTTGGTTGTTGTAACTCTTCTTCCAAATAATTTAGTGTTTTCTTGTCTTATCTCTTAGGGACTTCTTTTTTAGTGTGTGTTACTTTTGAATGTTTAGACTACCTTAGACTGTCTTGGATCTTCTCACACAGTGGAGGATCCCAAGCTCCACCGGTCATGAAGGTTGCTTGGCTTGTCGTCGGTTACACTGGAGCCACCCCTGCCACCATTAAGGCAGAAGCTAGACCAACAAGGGTCCTTTGAAGTGATCGGGTTACAAACCATTGTGCTCGAACAACCCCCAGAGGAAAATATTGTTTTGAACCTTGAAGCAACCTCTCTTAGCTCGGTTGAAACCCCAACCACTGATATCTTGGCACCATTTATTGTACCAATCCAATTTCACAAATGCCAGACAGTGCCTCACACAACAATGGAAACAAATGTTGTTACTTCTTATGGCAATTCTTCAATTCCCACCACGGTTCTCACCACAGGAGATTCATCTCCTAACCTACCATCGTCGGTCTGAGCCACCATGGTCTCGGCCGCAACTACGTCGCACAGTGGACCGAACCCATCTATGGAAATGGCCACAACCCCCTTCACACCTAGTGTGACAGGCCCTCCATTCTCATATGGTATGTCTAGTTTGGGTACATGTCCTGTACTAACCTACTCCACTTTACAAACTTTGGGTCTGGGGGCAGGGAGCTCGAACGCTCCTCTGCAAGGTCACTTAGGGGGAACTCCCGTCCCTTTTAATTCTTTTCCTTATGTAGGAGGTCATATCCCTCCTTCATCCCCTTCACTCGGTGGTTCGCATTAGAAACCTACACACAATAGTTTATTTGGAGCGGGGAGTCAGGGACCACCTTCGCATAGTATGTCGATAGGTTCAACACCATTTTCTTGGAATGAAACATTTGGTAACAACATATTCTCATCAACCGCTTTCCCGACTGGGGGAAACCCCATTTTTGGACAATCTACTACTACGTAGGGTACTATTCCTACACATAGGGCACACATAGCAGGACCTTGGAATTCAGGGCAAGGATCTGTCCCCTCCTCCGGAATGTCATTCTGGGGTAATTCTTTCCAAAATCAATGGAACCCTGGACATACTACTATGCCTATCCCCATGGGACTGGCATGGGGTAATCCTTCCCAAAGTCCTTCGAATACAATGCATGCACAAAACTCTATGTCCTTTTTGGGAAATCATTCGATGATGTCTCCACAGATGAAAAATCCTTACGCTGGCCAGGGCCATGGTTTCTACCAGAATCCGGGCCAGCAGCCAAATGTTTCCTGGCAACCTGGTGCCATTCAAACTCCAAGACCCTTTTTCCCAGGTTATCAGCAGCAACCCAAACTACCATTCCTGACAACTTTACACTTGCCAAATTTGACAAGGTTGTTGAATGATCCTATTTGTCACGATCCGCATTGGCCTCCTATGCCAACGAAGTTGCCTTCAGACATTCCAAAGTTCAAGGCCAATCCTAATGAAGATCCAGGTGATCATGTGACTACCTTTCATCTTTGGTGCTCATCTAACTCATTGAAATATGACTCCGTATAGTTACGATTGTTTCAACGTACTCTCATTAGGAGTGCCACGAAATGGTACATTGAGCTCGATTGCTCAAGATACTCTTCTTTTAGCAAACTAGCGATGGCCTTCCTTAACCATTTCCAGTTACCTGTGAGATACGACGCTGGCACAGAGCTGCTCGCTAATTTCGAACAGACAACAGCGGACCATATCTCTGATCATATCCGAGAGTGGAGACGTCGGAAGAGTTTAATTAAGGTACCAGTCCCACCAGCATTCCTGCTTGAGTGGTTCCTTAAGTCTTTGGTCCCACAGTTATCCAAAGAGGTCACGACATCTGGAGTTTTCTCCAAAGAAGATTCCATCATGAGGGCTCAACAGTTTGAGCTCATCTATTCTCAGTCTGGTTTATTATACAACATCTTTCCAGATGCGCCACATTCGATACTGGATAAAAATAGACAGAGAGTTGGACCACATGCCGAGGGCATTGTTGGTTCAGCACAAACCAAGCCCACTAAGAAATTGACAAAGCAGTTGCAACAGTTATCCATACAACACACAATGGCCAGCCAAACTACCGCTTTGGCTGCTCCCCCTACCCAAACATCGAAAGTACACACCATGCAGTGGACTAACCCAAAGGCCACCCAACAGCCTGAAGGGAAGAAAAAACAACAAAAGAAGGGTAAAGGGGATAAAAAACCCACTGATAATGCTAGCGGGGACAACACAGAAAAACAAAAGGTGAGGTATCCATGCAACTTGTGCGCGGAAGACCACCCAACCCATCTTTGTCCTCGACTTGCAGAGGCCCAAAAGTTTGTCACACAGCAACAACAAGCAGTGTTGACTAATCCCTTTCAACATGGGAAAAATCTAACTCAAGCCTCTACATGCACAGAAGGGGGCAGCCAAGAAACCTACTCGCCTCCAAACAATTTATATCTAATCACCATAAGGTTGAGATTTTTCAAGTTTCATCGTTCCGCACGACTTACTTTGAGGATCCTTGGATTCTTTCTTCCCCATCAGCCACGATGGATGAGACAGGGCACCCAGGCATGTCCATGCCCTTGTTTTCCGCTGAAGTAGCGTACTCTTTATTCCAACAAGCTTCATATTACCCTAATCCGACTCCTGCACAAGAGTTAGATCCACTTCTAGAGCCTATTTGGGCTCAGGGTTCTCTCGCTATCGTTGATTCGTTAGACTTAGTCTTGCCTTCTGATGAAGCAGTAATCATAGCAATGACTGGTCCAGACAAACCTTGGGAAGATCCTCATCACAGATCATATTTTCTCCCAAAGTTAAGCCGAATCGAAGCAGGAGAATTCATCGTTACCATGACGAGAGATCAGCCGTGTCCTATTAATCTCTTAGCTACACATGAAATTTATGTTGAGGGAAATATGGTGACTATCACTGAAACTATACCAATTAACATCTCCCGAAACCTTGGCATCGTGGAGAATGTCTTCGTCGGAGCGGATTTCTCCCCCGAAGAGATTCAAATTTACACAGATCTTTTCAAAGAATTTCGCGACATTTTTGTCTGGTCTTATGAGGAAATGCCAGGTATCGATCCAAAAATAGTTGAACATGAAATCACAACATATCTTGATGCCAAGCCTATTCAACATAAACTTCATCCAGTTAATCCCAAGAAAGCAGCAACCATCAAGATTGAGGTTGAGAAATTGCTAAAGGTAGGTTTTATTTATCCTATCCATTTGACTCAATGAGTGTCAAATCCTGTGTCGGTCAATATAAAATAAGGCATGATTCGTGTATGTACCGATTTTCATGATTTAAACAAGGCATGTCCCAAAGATAATTTTCCAACACCATTCATTAACCAGATCATTGATGAATGTCCTAGTTGTGAAGCCTTTTCTTTCATGGACGGCTTTTCAGGATATAATCAAATCCAAATCAAACCCAAAGACCAACATAAAACGACATTCATTTGTCCGTGGGGTACATTCGCATATCGTAAGATGCCTTTTGGCCTTAAAAATGCTGGAGCCACATTCCAGTGGGCCATGTCTTTTACTTTTCATGACCTCAAGCAGATAGTCGAGGCCTACCTAGATGATTTAGCCTCACGCTCTCACAAGAGAACGAATCATCCCATACACCTTATACTAATCTTAGAATGTTGTCGCTACTTTAGGATTCACTTGAATCCAAACAAGTGCAGCTTTTGCGTAACATCAGGATGTTTGTTAGGTTTAATCATATCAACAACAAGGATCATGGTCGATCCTCTTAAGGTGGAGGCAATAATCCAGTTTCCCCCCCCACGCACAATCCTCCAACTTCAGAGTCTACAAGGAAAGGTGAACTTCTTACAACGCTTCATTTCCAACTATGCCGAAATCACCAAGGGATTTATGCGTTTACTAAATAAATACGTTCCTTTTTTCTGGGACGAAGCTGCTCAACTCTCTTTTGATGCATTAAAACACGCCCTCACAACCACACCTCTGCTACGACCACCTAACTATACCAAAGATTTCTTATTATATCTAGCTGCCACAGAGTCAACCATTGGCATGGTTTTAGTTTAGGAAGATGATTCATTCTCAGAATACGTGATCTATTACCTGAGCCGAGGCCTCGTAGAACCGAAACTCAATTATTCTCATATTGAAAAAATTGCATTGGCAGCAGTTCATGTTGTTCAATGGTTCCGTCACTATGTTCTAATTCGCAAAACCACCGTCATTGTTGTCGTGAATCCATTCCAATACATGTTGACACGATGAGTTATAGGTGGAAAAATCAATAGATGGATATTCATCCTCCAAGAATTTGACTTAGAATTTATTTTAGCAAAGTCCAAAAAGTCATTGGTCTTCGCAGAGCTTATTTCGGAACTTCCGGTTGAGTCAGGTGACGTTGTGCCTGAGGAATCACCTATCCAGGGAGATATGTTTTTTATTACATCTTTAGATCCCTGGTACGGAGATATACTTATCTATCTCTAGACTTTGAAGTGCCCCACCTCTGCTTCTCATGACGAGCATCGGCGGATACGCCATCAGGCTAAGAATTATCTCATACTCGATGATACGTTGTATCGGAGAGGTGTAGACTATGTTTTACGTTGATGTCTCACACATGAGGAGGCAGTCATCGTGCTCAATGATTTCCATATCGGAGCTTGTGGAAGTCATTTTTATGGGCTAGCAATAGCCCAAAAGATTCTACGAGCAGGTTACTTCTGGCCGACACTTATCAAGGATTGTATCAAATCGGTCAAGAAGTGCCATCCGTGCCAAATCTTCTCTCGAAAGATGAGGGCACATCCCGCTCCTATGTTTCATGTCATCACAGTTTCTCCCTTCACTAAGTGGGGGATTGATTACACTACTTGCGACCCCCCGTCAGCAAGGGGGCACCGCTATATCATCGTATATTTCGACTACTTCACTAAGTGGGTCGAAGCTATGCCAACGTTTAAATATGATGGAGAGATTGCAGCTCTCTTCTTATTCAACCATATCATAGCAAGGTTTGACGTCCCGAGAGAGATTGTCATTGACCATGGAAGTCACTTTCAGGACCAAATGATGACCGAATTAACATCAAAGCTTGGGTTACGGCAAGAGCATTCATCACCTTACTACCCCCAAGCCAATGGGTAGGTGGAAGCTGTAAACAAAACTCTTAAGACTATTCTACAACGAACTATCAACTCAGCCAAGTCAAATTGGCATTTGATGTTATACTCAGCATTATGGGATTACCGAACATCTGTTAAGACTACAACCAGTTTCTCACCTTTTCAACTCGTTTACAAGATGGATTCAGTCTTTCCCATCGAATGTCAGATCCCATCTCTAAAATTGGCAGTACAATTACTGCCAGACACTTCTCCACTTGAAGAACAGTTAGTACACCTTGAGCAGCTCAATGAGCAGTGTCGCGATGCGGCCCTGGCCAATGAGGCTCATAAAAATAAGGTCAAGTGTCAGTATGATAGGTCAATTCATCCTCAAACTTTCTTTGAAGGTGACCTTGTCCTGGTCTATGACCAAGATAAGGACCCCCTGGGGGAAAGAAAATTTAAACCCATGTGGTTTGGACCCTTCATCATAAAAGAGGTATTAAAAAAGGGTGCTTATCGTTTGGTTGATTTTGAAGGGAATGCTTTGGTGGAGCCTAGAAATGGGCTCTACCTCAAGAGGTATTACTCATAGACAGGTCACTGTGGGTAACTTTTTGTAACATATGTATAGTCTTTGTACTATTACTTTTTAGTTTCTTTTAAGTGTTATGGATGTGTCAATGATGTTATCTTTCGTCAATATGGTAGATGTCAAGTGATTCTGAGGTGTTCGTTGGGTATGTAGACGGTGCTAGTTGGCACACACGGAGGCTTGCCTCCGCAGCTTGGGTAATCTTTACACCTCGGGGCCAGTTGTTATCTTCTGGAGGTATATGCTTAGGTGACACCACAAATAATGTCGTTGAGTATAGTGCAGTTATTGAGTTGCTTCGTGACGCCTTTTCATTGGGTATCTCTCATCTTCGGGTCTATCTCGACGCTCAACTGGTTGAGTCACAGCTAAACAGAGTATACCATGTCCATGATCCAACCTTACACCGACGATTCCTTAGGATACATCTCTTAGAATGAAACTTTGATTATATTACATATTTTCATGTTCCTAGGAGATTAAACCAAATTACAAATACTCTAGCTAATCAAATTTTAGATTGGCATCTTACACACATATGAAAGAACATTGACATAAGCATGTAAATACATTTTTGCACACGTGATCCATAAGACACAAAAGATCAAAAAAAACATATATAACATCATAAAACAACCAAAGTACATATATGGACGCAAGCACCTAAAAAATGGGACTAATAACGATTCACAGGGATTATGCCCTCAAAAAATATATACAAGTAAGTGCTCGTGGCACGTAAAAAGTCTAAATAGGTTCAGGGCCTATGGGCCCTGTTATAATAGTCCACAGCATGGGATAAATGCCTAAACAATCAGACCCACATCCGAGGTGCCCCCACTACATGAGGATGCATGGATGGTGGTAGGTCGTCTATCTCTGCCATTGGGACAATGCGAGTGAGTGCAGTGAAGTTCCGCTCAACACATCTAAGGACTCTCTCAGCCTCCCCAACTAGCAGGTTCCCTGCTACTACTGCTCCTCCGGCGGCGGCGGCTGCAACTTCTAGCCAAGGACAACGACTGTTCCGTGCGTAATGGATAGGTTGAACGGGTCCCACATCTGCATGCAACAAACGCTTACCCGTCAAATACTCTGGCATACAAAAAAAATGATATATATCACAAAAATTACATAAAAATTACATATGTAAACAAAAAAAACTACAAAGGTGGAGACTTACCCATCTCCCCTCGCTCATCACCAGGAGGCATGGGTATCTCAGGATCTCTAGAAAAATCTATCCCTGCATATGGGTAATCCTCGATCACAGGGATCTGTCGTGACAACCACGCAAAGAAGTTATCATCGAAGGACTCATTGGTCCTTCCACCACCCTGTCGCAGCAGTAATATTGCCCATCTATACACTGCAGGAAATGAGGCTTGATGTCCTCATACTACTTCCTGAGGGCTAAAGCTCGGAACTCTCTCAAAGAAAAATGAACACAAGATCGTCTCGAACCCGAAATTCCTTTGTGTCTGTTGTCAGAAATCTATCAATTGCCTCTTCATGCACTCCAGTAATGTGGTACTCCAGTCAAAAATATGTGCATTCAAGCACTGGATCGCACAGTTCATATGTGCTCAAGAAGCCTGATGCAACACTGCAGAACTGGTAATCCGCCTAATCAGTAATAATATCGCCTGCAGCGATAGGTTAGTGATCTTACTAATAGGTACCTGGGAGCCCGCACGATCAGTCCCAGCCTCACAGTTCTCAGCTATCAGTTCCAATATCTTACTCGGTCCTGCAGGAAATGTCCTGAAGTTGACTGGTTCCCATCTCCTTGAGAGGCCAGTCAAAAAATAGATATCCTCGGTGGTGGGCACCAGTGATTTCCCCTCTAACATAAAGGCCTCTGCATTAGGGTGCCAGTAGTCAATCTAGGCGTTCAGTAGCCTTGGTTGTGCATGCATAAATGGACACAGAAAGAACTTCAGTAAACCGCATTGCATCAACACGGCCATGACATTCGGATCTCTCACAACCAACTCACTGATTGCTTCATGCTCCCTTTCCCTCAATTGGACATACATTCTGCCAACATAACAAGGTTCATGAGGGTCAGCACTTGCCTTTTAATTCTTTTTTCTACAAAGAGGAAGTCCACGTAATCTGTAGAGGCGATAGTCGTGTGTAAACGTGGGCAGCCTTTACCCTGCCCGAGTGTACACGCGTCCTGTCCAGAGATAGCCCATGTGTACCTAGGGACGAATTTTATAAGGTTGACGCCCACCCAAAAAATGAACTTAAAGAAAAAAATGAAGAATTGAATAGCTAGATAAGGGAGTTTGTACTTACTTGGTACAAGTGGAAGTTTGTTTCATCCACTGTAGCTTCCGGAATCACCGTTTTTAGCAAAGGGGGTCTTTTGGCTCCAGATTCAATTTCCAAATCAGCAATGGTGATAATGAGCTTCCAGCTTCTATTTATAGACTTTTTGGCCTCCCTTATCAGTTTCTTTATACCAAAACCATTTAGAGTGATTCAGGAGTTATATGGGAGGGATTTGATCGGGTATTGGGACACTTTTTTTGAGTTTTGAGAAAATTTTGACGATCCATAAAACAATTTCCAAGAATCAACTTGAGCATATAGGTTAGGTTATCACCCCAAATTTTGTGTCTCATTGTCTTTTTCCTCTACTATAGGATTGATCCCATCAAGTTGTGACATAGAACCATCATATATGCTTTAGAAGTGTCGCAACTTGGCGGTAGAGCTTACCAGAACATGGATGCCCTAGGTTGGTCCTGGTTGCATTATGGTGTCCATGCCATCTCTAAAACATTGCAGGCTCGGGAGTCCTTATAGTCTTTCCTGAATATGAGTTTGAACTCATTTGCATGATTCTTCTTTTCTCTTTGTCTCACCCTCAGGACTCCCAAAAATAAACGGGTCTCCTTTTAAGTCCTTTTCAGACCCTCTAAAAATGAAAAGATTGTTGAGCGATCTTGTGGCCTTTCACGCTCGTTAAACTGAAATTTGAAGTCACGTCTGTCCGGCGGTAGTTTACCCCTTTTTCGGTCCAGACGGTCAACTTTAAGAACAAAGGTGTACTCTATCAAATTTTCGTTCTTTAGAAGAGTACTCTCAGGTATAATTTTATTCCTTTTTCGAGCCTGAGGGACTAAACTTACAAAAAAGAAACCCCCATGGAGTCCATAGTTAAGCTCTTTTCAGACTCCCTAAAATTGAAAAGATCATCGAGTGACCTTATTCTTTCACACTCATTAAATTGGTCTAGAAGAATATTCCCGACGGATTCCATAGTTAAGATTTTTTCAGACTCCTTAAAAGTGAAAAAATAGCCGAGTGATCTTGTTCTTGTCACACTCGTTAAAATGGTTTTGAATCGACATCTAATCGGTGATAATTGATCCCTTTTTCGAACCGAATAGACTATCTTCGAAAAAGGTACCCCAATGGAGTCTCCTTTTATGTTTTTTCAGACTCTCTAAATATGAAAAACCATAGAGCTTACCTTCTTTGGGCTCGTTAAACTTACATCGAAGGACGCTACCATTGTGTGTTTTATCAACCGCATTTGCATACCTTATCCACCATCCTTGTGACAGTTTGCTTCTGCGTCTTAACACCTTTGGCCACCGGAGGATTTTTCTCGAGTATCATTTTACCAGAACATCAGTCTTGTCCTTGTGCCTTGAGCTTGTATGTTTGCAGTACTCGTTCCTCCATTGTAACGTAATATTCCTTTATTCTTTTTCCAAAATTATCAAAAAGAACAAAAAAATAAAATATACCCCAAAAAGAGGATGGGAAAAGTATTTTCTTTATTGGAAGCATAATGAGTCACCCTTGGATAAAGCACATCTGTTCGTTTGATCATCAGACTATGGGATGTAGTACGACCTTAGGAATCTTTTCTCGCTATATAGAGTTGTGTCCTCCACCATTTGGTTATTCTCCCAAACATATGGAGAGTTTGTGTTGCCTCCTGCTTTGTAGACTTATGATTAACATATATGCTGCCTGAGTCTCATCACTTGTCATGCTATTGTCCAAGGGAATTTTTTCACTAAGCCTGAGTCGGCCCCTCTGCAAAATGTCTCTTGTTCGCATACCCGACCATCCTGAACATCCAATCAAGTCCTTGTTCAAAATCACTGAAGCCTTTAGTCTGATCATCAAGATTATCAAGTCCATGACCAACGAGCTATCGAAGACCTCTAGGTAGTGCAATCATACACTCATATTACACTCCTACTCGAGTTTTGGAAGATTTTGAAGTTGTTTCTCAAGCTCTGAAGTCCATCCATCAGGCCGAATCATCTTTTGGAAGATGGATACTCTATATGTATATCTTTCTGATTTTGAGATGTAGCTCTGTTGTATATTGTTCGCGGCTACTCTTTATAGTTATTTGACATGGATCTACAGTGTATTTGATTGGTAGCCATGGTTCTATTTTATCCCGAGCATGGCTATGCCCACCTCGGTGAACCATTTGTTATTTTGCAGACAACACCTCCTGGTTCCTAATCCTTGGGCTCAATTGTTCAGCACATCAGTAAATATTGGTAATGTATTTCGGCCATCAGATGCTCTTTTGACCTCACACATTAGGGGGCATCTGTTATAACCCTAAATTGCACCACACATGCTTACCTGGAATCAGACCAACTCATATCCCTTCTTTTCCAAAAACTCTGTTGAACAACTCTTTGAAAATCCTCTTGTGTAAAGGCCCACGTGCCCTAACCCATTACTGTACGTGTGTACACATTGGCTGACTCACAAAAGCCCGCGTGTACCTACAAAAGCATGAAAAAAGGAAAGTTTCTGACAAAACAAAAAGCTATGGGTGATTTAACTGAAACTCTCGACCATGCATGGCCGAGGGTTTGTCCAAAAACCTAGCTCCTTCTAGCCTATAAAAGAAGGGGTAGGGGTACCATTTGGTGGAGGAAACAATATAGCAAAGAAAATCTGCCCATTTATGCATTCCATTGTCCCAAACCTTTTATCCTTTCCTAATGCCAAAGGAGATTTAAAGCAAAGAAGTTGAAGGAGAGAAGAAGAGGAGCCCAGGATCAGGTTCAGGGAGTGGTGGCCAGTCTCAACTTTTGTAAGTTGACTCATTTTAAGTAATAAAGAGAATTCTTTTCCCATCCCAATTCATGATGTTTCTATGGTTTGATTAGTTTATGTTTGATTTATAACCCGTTAGTATAGAAGTAGCATGCATGCATAGTTGGTGCTTGTCTTGAATGCAGGTCATCTTTGAAAGGAGCATTGCGAACAAGTAATCAAGCACAACGAAGGATCGGCATCAAATGCCGGTAACGAGGTAGGTTGATCTTTCCATGCATTTACTGAGAAAAGGGGATTTAAATCTAGGGATGAAGGTAGAAAGTAATTTCTATTCGGTCATATCTGCATGCAAAGTCTGAACTCTATTTGCTAGTCCGTAGGGTGTTTTTCCCAACAATAGTGGCTATGTCTTTTCGTCTTGTAGATCCACTGTGTATTTTTTGTGGCTACAATCAATTCATTTCATGGTAGTATATATCCACATTGTATATTTGGTGGCTATACCCTTTTTTTAATACAATTATGGATACGCAGTGTATCTTATGGTGGCCATACCTTGCAAGTCTTTATCACCCAAGTATAGGTATGCCTGCCTTGGGTTTGAAACATATCATAATATTTGTTTGATGGTTGTATATAGATTCTACCAGGTTCTCTGAGTCCATACCCTTGCTCAAAAAAGTCTACAAAGTACTTCAGTCATCAATTTTCGTCTTCTAACATCGCACTTTGGGGGGAATCTGTTACACATGAAAATTACTCATTTCAATGATGACCTAGTGTCGTCATTACAAGTGTTGCAAGTGTCTCATTTTAGCCACATGTGTCGCAAGTGCCTCATTTTATCCACATTTGTCTCAAGTGTCGCATAAATCATACAGTCATATTTCCTATGTCATTTCTTGAACGACATCACAAAGAACACTTGAAGACACGCTCAGAGACTAGTTAAAGAAAGGGAAATCATTTGACAAAGAGTAGAAAGCCTTTACTTTGATAAAAAACACTTAAAAATGAATTTTGAAGGACAACGCTCCCCCACCCAATGAAAGGGAGTGCTAGCACTCCCTAACCTTATTTGGGAGAGCATTGTAGCACTCTTTGCACCCTTCTGAGGGAGCGCCATGATTTTTTGAGGAAATCTTGACCATCACTTGTTACAGGTGAATCCCCCAACAGACAAGTGGATTCCCTGTTGGTCTCTAGACCCCTAAGACCAAGACAAAAATGGTTCTATCATTGTTCATTGACATCCTTTTAGATATAATCAATCTAAGGTATGAAGAGGAAGAAGAAAAGTATGTACCTTCTTAATGGCATTCATGCTTGCAAAGTCCTTGGTGATTTCCCTCGCCCTTGTTAATGGTTTACATCATTGATCGGTAATCAAGTGGTTTCTGCCATGTTTGAAATTAGAACATCTATTCACATGGTTAGAATCATATTGCATCAGGATCGGTAAGAAGACCCTGGGTTGAGTGATCACTCTGATATTTACTTTGCCCAGGTTGCGACGTATTTTCTTTTGAAGATTGACACATATACTATTACATAGATTCACTTTGTATTGCTCTGTGGCTATGTATTGTCGTCTCATAGATCCACTGTGTATTGTTCGTGGCTACGATCAGTTCATGCCATGGAAGTATAGATCCAAATTGTATATTTGGTGGCTATACTCTTCAATCAATATGATTATGGATCCACAGTGTATTTTATGGAGGCCATACCTGGAAAGTATTTATCACTCAAACATTGGTATGCATGCCTTGGGTATGAAACATGTCATAAAATTTGTTTGATGGTTGTTTGCAACTTCTACCAGGTTCTCCGAGTCCAGACCCTTTCTTTAAAGATTTGTAAAGTGTTTCTTCCATCATTCTCTCTTCTAACCTCACACTTTAGGGGGCATTATGTTACACATGAAATTTTCACACCTAGGTACCTCGTCCTAAGTGTCGTAAAGTGTCATATAAGTGTCTCATACACCTTGACACCATGGAATAACGTATGTCACAATCCCTAGTCAATATGGAGGAGGGATATATTACATGAAGGCCAAAATACCAAGTACACATGAATTATTATTAATATTCATGGAAAATAAATTGATTAAGTGTGAGAACCAAGTGCACATGAATTATTATTAATCTTCATGAAAAAGAAAGTAATTAAGTGTGAGAATCTACCTCACATTTGGTTTCCTATTTTTTAGGGAAGGTGGAGGATCTCATGGATGGTTGAAATATTTCCTCCTTAAAATCCCTAAGAGATATTTCCTCCCCAAAATCCTTAAGAGATATTTTCTCCCTAAATATCTTAGAGATCCCTTTCTTAGTGGATCTGATGAGAGATCCTCTCCATGGTGGTTAAGCCTCCAAATCCTATATAATGAGGGCTTTCCATGCAAGAGGAGGGGATGGAGATTGAGAATTAAACCAAACTTATGATCCCATAAGTTAGATGCCATTGAATCATAATTAGTCTATATTACTTGAGCAAAGGGGTTGGAAAAACAGAACTAGAAGAAGTTGTTGCGCCTTCATCAAGTTTGGTCTGTAAGTACTCTTCACTTGTTCTCATTAATATACATACATGCTTGGCTTGTTTCTTTCAAGCTTATGTTTGTTCCACATGAACTTGTATTCACTAGATAGATATGTATTTGAGATAATCTCAATAGAATAGGAAGCTCATTGTATCTTTTTTTGTTCTACGGGACCTGTCAAGGAGATTAGGTTTGAAGCTCAACTTGGACTTTGCAAGGATGAATGCCATTAAAAAGGTACATACTTTTCTTCTTCCTCTTCATACCTTAGCTTGATTAGATCTAAAAGGATGCCAGTGACCAATGATAGCACCCTTTATGTCTGGGTCTTAGGGTTCTAGAGACCAAGAGGGAATCCACTTGTCCACAGGGGGATTCCCCAATGGAGTTGCCAATTTCATGTCTACTTGTTATTTTAGCCTTCATGTAATATATCCCTCCTCCATATTGACTAGGGATTGTGACATAGGTTATATCATGGTGTCAAGGTGTATGAGACACTTATATGACACTTTACGACACTTAGGGCGAGGTACCTAGGTGTGCAAATTTCATGTGTAATAGAAGTGAATCCTCCTACGAATAAGCAGATTCCCTCTTGGTCTCTAGACTCCTAAGGCCAAGACAGAAAAGTTCTTAATGTGGACACTAACATCCTTTTAGATCTAATTAAGCTAATGAATGAAGAGGAAGAAGAAAAGTGTACCTTTCTAAATGGTGTTTGTCCTCGTAAAATCCAATTTGAGCCTCAATCCCAAGCTCCTCGATAGGTCCTGTAACACAAACAAAGATACAACAAACTTCCTATTCTACTGAGATTGTATCAAATACAGATCTATATACTAGATACAAGTTCATGTGAAACAAACATAAACTTGAAAGAAACAGGCCAAGCATGTATATATTAATGAGAACAAATGAAGAGTACCTACAAGCCAAACTTGATGAAGGTGCAACAACTTCCTCCAGTTCTCTCTGTCCAACCCCTTTGCTCAAGTAATCTAGACCGATTATGCTTCAATGGAATCTCACTTATGGTATCATAAGTTTGGTGTAATTCTCAATCTCCATCCCCTCCTCTTGCATGGAAATCCCTCATTATATAGGATTTGGAGGCTTAACCACCATGGAGAGGATCTCTCATCAGATCCACTAAGAAAGGGATCTCTAAGATATTTAGGGAGAAAATATATCTTAAGGATTTGGGGAGGAAATATCTCTCAAGGATTTTAAGGAGGAAATATTTCAACCATCCATGAGATCCTCCACCTTCCCTCAAAAATAGGAAACCAAATGTGAGGTGGATTCTCACACTTAATTACTTTATTTTTCATGAATATTAATAATAATTCACGTGCACTTGGTTCTCACACTTAATAAATTTATTTTCCATGAATATTAATAATAATTCATGTGTACTTGGTATTTTGGCCTTCATGTAATATATCCCTCCTCCATATTGACTAGGGATTGTGACATAGGTTATTCCATGGTGTCAAGGTGTATGAGACACTTATATGACACTTTACGACACTTAGGGAAAGGTACCTAGGTGTGAAAATTTCATGTGCAACAACACTACCCTATCCACTAGCAGGGAGCACTAGCTCTCCTTTCCCTTCTTTGGGGGATCGTTGTAGCACTCTGTGCACCATTATGGGGGAGTGCTATGTTGTTGAGAAAATCAGGGGAATATCCCCCTTATCTATGAAATCAGTTGGATTCGAATCTAAGGTCAAGGATGGATCTTAGGGAGGATCCACAACTGATGGAGAAAGGTCCTCAACCTATCCCAAGAATCTCTAAGGTGGTTAGGCCTCTCCAATCCTATATAAGGAGGCCTACTCATGGTGAAAATGGAGAAATGGAGAAATACCTAACTTATGATCTCATAAGGAAGGAGATACATTAAAGGCATCAAACTTATCATCTCATAAGGGAGATAATCAGTGAAGCATAGTCATTTTAATTGTGGATCATTTGAGAA
>ML837431.1:52829-73514 GCA_009831015.1 Picea engelmannii | reverse complement strand
CCCTTTATAGCCTATAAAAGAAGTGGTAGGGGTCCCATTTGAAAGGAGGAAAATCATAGCAAAGAAACTATACCCAATTTAGCATTTCCCTTGCCCCAACCTTTTGAAACTATTGTGTGAAGAGAAGCATATACAGAAGCAGTTGGAGCATAGTTGAAGAGGAGTCTAGGACCAGATTCGAGGAGCAGTGGTTGATCTTACCATTGTAAGTTTACTCTTGTGAGATTAATAAAATAAGTACTTTTCCCGTCCTGCCATATGAGATTGTCAATATTTAAATTTGATTATATTTTGATAGAATCTCTAACCCGTTAGTTTATAGATTATATGCATGTGGAGTTCTTTGTTTGTCTTTTATGAATGCAGGTCAGCATTGGGAGGAGAGTTGCATTCAAGGAGAAACCAAGCGCTAAAGGGATCTACATCAAACACGAAAACTAAGGTATAGTAACTGGATCTCTTTAAGCTTGTATTTTCATATGAATAATGGGGTTTATGATTGGGATGTTGGTAAAAAGTAGGAGACTTTAGGTCATTTATGCATGCATGATAAAACCCCTAATGCTAGTCTGTAGGAGGGATTTCCCACCCACAAAAGAATTGGTGACCGTACTAGGGATATCTCTAGGGTTCTTAGGGATACTTGTTGGGTATTTTTAAATTGGTTTTACTACCTTCTTCTGAGTTTTTGCAAAAGTCTGAGCTAGTAGGGATTCTAGTCTTCCATACCAATACTCCCTACTTCCTTCGCTTGACTGTTTTTTCTTTTTCCGAGAAGCCACAGAGGCATACTTGGCCTGTAGAAGGTCTTTCCACGTATACATGTGCCCTGACTTCATACAGCCCATGTACATACGTTGGCTGCTGAAAGATCAGTTGCTTGTCTGAGTCCATATTTTTTTTTTTAAAGGAGAGACAGTCATCCTCTTCCCTGTCAGAAGTGATCCTTCTCAGGGGTTTTCTGGATCTAGTTCTGGTTCTTGTTGTTGCAGTCAGTAGCCTAGGTATAACCTCAGATTATCTTTTTTTTTCACAAATTTCCTTGCATCTTTTTCTGTTACTGTAAGTTTTTGTACCTTTAAGGGGTTCTGGTCTTCAATACCAATACTCCTTGCCTAAGCTTAGCTGCTTGTCTTACTTATTTTGAGGAGAAACAGAGGCACACGTGGCCTGTAGTGGGCCTACACACGTTCATACGCGCTCTGTCTTAGGGCAGCCCACATGCATATGCTAGTTGCTGAAGTGATAGTTGCGTGTCTGTCTAGAAAATTTTGACGAGGCAGTCATCCTCTTCCCTGTAAAGATTTTACTTCCCAGGTTTTTTCTTGTTTCCTTATGGTCTCTATCATAATCATTTTTAGCCTAGGTTGTATTCCAGCATAGCTTGATTTTTCATTTGAAATATTTCTTATGTTTCCTAGCTTTATTAACTTGTTTTCTACATTCTCGATGTCCCTTTGATGGCCACTTTGTACATTCCTGGGTTGAATCTGGGACTACCGGTTTGGTTGGGTACCATTCCAAATGTCCCTAATTCTCTTGAAACTTATCAGTTAAGTGCTTTATGTCATGGGCATAATATTGATGTTCCTTCGTTAGCAAACTCTTCTCCTCTTCCTTCTCCCGCCTCTGGTGAAAGTACGGTTACTAGTAATCGAAAGTCTAAACGAAATAGAAAGAGGAAGAATAGGATGGAGAAGTCACCAACCTCTGTGAGTCATGTTGGAGACAGGTTGACAACCTATACAAGTCATGTTGAATACCAGCATCCATCCTCTGTAAGTCATGCTGGGGACAAGCACCCACCCTCTACAAGTCATGTTGGGGGAAAAAGTCCAGTCCCTGTTGTCATACTGGCAATAGCCTCTGCGAGTCATGTTATCGACCCATCACAAACCTCTGCTAGTCATGTTGGAGATGTGAAACCAACCACTGTTATTCATGCTGGGGGCATTGATTCTATTGAGAAACCTAGACGGATAGGACATAAGCCTAATTCCATTGTAAGCTTTGCAAGGGAGATCACCTTACTCATTTGTGTCCTGGCCTTCTAGAGGTTCAAATATTTTGGTCCATGTCTGCAAGCTCTTCTGATTCTAAGTCTTTAGAGGTTTCCCCTCAGCCTATTCAGCCTTTTGTTGAGAAAGTGGTCATGCCGATGCATTCATCGGCTGGTCCCACTCCTCTTTTGAGGAGTGAGGTGCCTTTAGACCTTGTATTCTCTCAACCTATTCATCATTTGGTTGAGAAAGTGGTCATGTCGATGCATTCATCAGCTGATTCCACTCCTCTTTCGAGGGGTGAGGTGCCTTTAGACCTTGTAGTCTCTCAGTCTATTCATCCATTGGTTGAGAAAGTGGTTGGTGCAGTCATCGGTTGATCCCACTCATATTTTGAGGAGTGAGGTGCCTTTAGACCATGTAGTCTCACATCCTATTCAACCATTGGTTGAGAAAGTGGTCATGCCGATGAAATCTTTGGTTGATCCCACTGTTCTCTTGGAGAGTGTAGAGTCTACCAAAGTGGTCACACCGATACAGTCTTCGGCTGATCCCACTCTTTTCTTAGGGAATGATGTGTCTACCGACTATGTTTTTAGCATTTCCAATTCAGTACTTTCAGAACAAGGGGGCATTCCGCTCGTTCCAAGCACACCCCCTCCAAGCCCTAGGATGGTTTTCTTTGATTGGAATGATCTTGTTGAGACTTGTCTTCCTTATTCTGCACCTTTTCAAATAAGGGTTGAAGTTAATTCGACAAACATTTATCATTGTATTGTGGATGAAGGAGCCTCTGCAAGTATTTTATCCTCCTCGGTTTGGAAAGTCATGGGATCTAACGAGCTTGTGTCTGCTTCACATGAGTTGTTGGCTTTTGACATACATTTTAGTGAATGTTTGGGGGTTCTTCCTCGGTTACCTATCTCGTTAGCTAGGACGGTCGTCCTTGTTGATGTTATAGTGGTGCAAGGCCCGTTATATTTCAATATGCTTCTCGGGCGTGATTATGTATATGTTATGAACACTATGGTGTCTACACTCTTCCAGGTGATGTATTTCCCTCACAATGGAAGAATTGTCAGTATCGATGAATAGGCATCTGATAATCACCATCCTAATTCGGCGTTATTTCAGACTACTCCTTTACATGTTTCTAGTGTTCGTGTGGACTCTACCTTTCCATGGGTTAATTATGTGGCATCTTATCCTCGATGTTCAATTTCTTCTGAGCAGGAACCTATGCAATCATGTTTTCCTTCTCGATACTTGGTCTCATCAATTGATCCATTGGTTTATCCAATGGGGGCATGGGAGCCCTTGCTTCCCCCTCTTGATCCAAGTGGTCTTGAGTATCCTTCTGAGTCTGATCTCATTGTTTGTAGATCCTCAAGCCCTTGTGCTTGTGATTCTCCATTGATAGAATCTACCAGTCTTGGCCAGAGCCTCCATCATCATATGGAGTATTGTCACACACCCACTACCATAATAAAAATTTTGTTACTTCCTACAGAATAAGAGCCCCCGAAATATCTACAAAGGCCTAGCGTAAGCTAGTTCTCTCTCTCTCTCTCTGCTCCCATGTGATCATGGGTCATGATCACAGGTCAAATAACCATGGCGCCTCTCAATAATTCGTGACTCGACACTACAGAGATGTCGAATCGTTCGACTCTACAACCGCTGAACCCCGACAAGGCTAGCGACTAGCCAATAGGGACAAATCCCAATAGGGTTAGTGAATGGCCAATAGGAATGGGCCCTGTTGCATGATTGAGTGGAGTACAAGTGGAAATAGGAAAGCACATCACAGTGGGCAGCGTGACAGGAGACGGGTCCCACTTCACACGCCACACCACTCCAGACCGCCCCCCCCATTAAAGGAAGAATGTCAAGGGGGGTCCGTAATTTGCCTGAACACCGTTGATCAAGGTGAATTAATCTCGACCATTCAAGAGTTGTACGTTTGATTCTAGACCCCCCACCCCTTAAAGGCAGAATGGCAGGGGGGCTCCGGAATGAAGCCTTAGCCTTCGATCTGGGCGAGTTGACTCTAGCCATCCAGATCTACTTGCTACTTACTCTAATGTGCATTCGTGCCCCAGTTTAAAGCTGGCATCTCTTCCTCACATATGACGGTCGTATAAACCCTGAGATCCTTCGAAAGAATCTCGTCCATTCATCGGGACTTATCATCACAAGAGTCCAAACTCTCGACCACGGGGCTCCCAAATTCTTTATCCCCGGTTTCTCGATGTGGTTAATCTCTTGACACGTAGCCTCCTTAAATCGGATGGTCCATGACTGCTTCGGGGTTTCCACCATGGAAAGTCCTGATCTCTCGTCACTAGGGCTTTTGAATTCAAGATTCCCATTTTCCTGAAATGGGTAATCTCACAACACATGTCCTCCTTAAATCGGACGGTCCACGACTGCTTCAGGGTTTCCACCATGGAAAGTCCCGATTTCTCATCACCAGGACTTCTAAATTAGCGATTCCCATTTTCCTGAAACGGGAAATCTCGTGACACATGGCCTCCTTAAATCGGGTGGTCCATGACTACTTCAGTGTTTCCACCATGGAAAGTCTCGATCTCTCATCATCAAGACTTCTGAATTCGTGATTCCCGATTTCCCGAAACAGGTAATCTCATGACACATGGCCTCCTTAAATCGGACAGTCCATGACTACTTCGGTGTTTTCACCATGGAAAGTCTCAATCTCTCGTCATCAGGACTTCCTAATTCGCGATTCTCGATTTCCCGAAACGGGTAATCTCGCGACACGTGGCCTCCTTAAATCGGATGGTCCATGACTTCTTCGGTGTTTTCTCCCCTATTCACTGGGGGTTTGACCCTTGAGTATCTCCTGACAGATCCAACGGTTGTCGGATTTTCCAGCCAAGATCTAACGGCTCAGACAAGTTCCTAACTTGTGCCTTCTCCCACGACTCCCTGGACATGGAAAAATCAACGGTCCAGATGTTCTCCTGGACCTTGGGGATCTACGATCCCGATCTCTTCGCTACGTACAAAGACACAGAAAGAAAAAGTGGTAAGGCCTTAACATCCTCCTTTCTCCTACCAATCTAACGATCATGGGTGACCACAAATTTCTTGACGGGATCTTGTCTGTCGATCAACACCTATTCTGGGTTAAGGCGCTTAACACTCCAATTTGTCCTTCCGATCTGACGGTCGTGAGTGACCACCGATCTCTTGATGGAATTTTGTCCATCGATTCGATACTTATCAGGGTTTTCTTAAGGCCTTGCGCCTTCATGTCCTTTCTCCATGTTCTTAATGGGTGTTTGAGAAGGGTATCTCTATGGGGAAGTTTACCCAGGGTACTATCTGAGGAAGATAAGGGTATCACTCTCCCGAGAACCATACGTGAAGTCTGAATTAGATCAGTACACATATAAATAACAACTTATGAAATAAGAAGCCATACGTAGTCTTTCCATTATAACATACAACTACCAGTACTGATCAAAATATCATACAGACATTCTTATATTGAAATTATTCACAATTTCACAGTTTATGAGCATAATTGTCAGAATGTAACACCAGGAATTATGTAACTACTGAGAGGGGTGCTCGTTTCCACCCAACCGTAGGCTTAGCGACTCCCAGTGGATTTACCACTAGCCACCCCCAAGCTGAGACCACGATGCTATGAGACTATTCTCTAGTGACCAGGAGAAAAGGTTACTCTCCTTCCTCTCTGCTATCACTCACTCTACATATCGCCCGAGTTCTCCCCTCGCATCCACCTCCGAATCGCTTCTTCCCCATGCCTTATCCTCTTGCAAGGTTGTGTGTGGCACTATTTCCCTCGCGCTGGTCAGGTCTGACGGCTCTACGAATGGGTAGTTCACCTCCCCATCCCTCATTAATTTCTGAGAAGCCATCTACCTACCAGCCTGTGAGGCATCTAATTCGAGGCCAGCGAGCCGCTTTTGGTTCTCCGGGCCAGTGGAGTCCAAATATGGTATTGATTGTCAGTGGAAGGTAATGCCACCTTTCCAAGTGCCCTCCACCACCTTTATGTAGCCATCATGGTCTCTTTTTTAGCATATCCCCTCTCAGCAGTCCTGCAATATAAATTCATAATATTATTCACATTCATCGACCTTTTCCACAAGGTCCATTCACATCACATATTCACATTTTTGAGTTTGCCACAGTTCTTGGCCAGTCCAGTTATTTTTACAAACTGGGGGAAATAGGGTGTTACAATTCCCTCCCCCTTAAAAGTAACATCGTCCTCGATGTTCTGATCTATTAACATGAATTGCATGTACAGAAGTAAACAAAATCGGATATGTTTGTTTCATGGCATCCTCCACTACACATTTACCTGTGCAATGGTTCAATTCCGAAGAATGGTTTCCTTTTGGTCCAATATGCATTGGGGTTCTAGTAGAAATTCTCCCTCTGGTTCCACCTAGATCACAGACCAGTCAATTATATTATTAGCATCATGTACATATTTCTTCAATAGTGAAACATGGAAAACATTATGTGCTTTTACTGTGGGAGGAAGTGCTAGCTGATAGGCTACAATTCCCACTCTATCTAGAACCTCAAAGGGTCTACAATACCGAGGTTCCATCTTGGCACAAGCTCCCATTTTCAGGGAACTCCTTCTGGGATTAATTCTAAGATATACATGGTCTCCCATTTTGAACTCTCTTGGAGTTCTCTTTTGGTCAGCATAACTTTTATGTCGGTTCTGAGCGACCTTCAGATTTTGTTTTATCTGAGTCACTTGTTGTTCCATTTCTTTCAACATGTCAGGTCCAAAAGAAATCCTATTTACAGGATTACTCTAGCTGACTGGAGTATAACATGGCCTACCATAGAGGACCTCGAAGGGACTCATCTTTAAATATGCTTGGTAGACGTTGTTGTAGGCGAATTCTACCAATGGCAGGTAGTCTTCCCATTTCTTGGGTTGATGCATTACATGCATTCTTAACATATCCTCTAATATTTGATTCACTCTTTCTATCCGTCTATCGGTTTGAGGGTGATAGGTGGTGCTAAACAACAATTTGGTCTCTAAACCAACCATCAGTGATTTCCAAAAATTGGAAGTAAATTTGGTGTATCTGTCAGACACTATCTCTTTCAGCATACCGTGTAGTCTGAACACCTCTTTCATGAATACCTAGGCGATATCTATCGCCTTGCAGGTTGATTTGATGGGGATTAAATAAGCAGACTTGCTCAGTTTATCCACCACTACCATAATGGCATCATTCTGTTTGGTTGAAGTTGGCAATCCAGTGATAAAATCCATGGAGATGGTTTCCCATTTCCATTCTAGGATGGGTAAAGGGTGTAATAGTCCTGTTGGGTGTCAATTCTCTACTTTAACCTGTTGGCACTCTATGCATTGGGCCAAATATTTGGCTATGTATTTCTTCAATCCAGGCCAATAAAATTGTTTCTGGGTGGCAGTGATCATTTTTTGGTATCTTGGGTGACCAGTGTATGGTATTTTATGTAGTTCATCCATAATGAACCTCTTCAAGTCGTCACAATTTTGAATGTACATTCTATATCTGTAAGTGAGCAGACCTCCTTCGGTCATCTGGTATCCTTCACATTTTACTCCAGCGGGTTCTTGTTGTAGGTACAAGGTCACAGTCTGAACGAAAGGATCTGTCTCCTGTGCATTTCTGACTCTGTTCTTGACATCTGTATTGCAGGTACTCACCGCTGCCAGGTGAATTGTTTTCATGCTTCTCCTAAGGGCATCGGCCACCCTATTTTCTTTCCCTTTGATGTGTTTGATTTCAAAATCAAATTCGCTAAGGAGGGCCATCCATCTAGCTTGTCTAGCATTGAGCTTTGGTTGGTCAAACAAATATCACAATACACAGTGATCCATCATAAGTACAAATTTTATTCCCAAGAGGTAATGCCTCCACATTTTCAAGGCATGCACTATGGCAACCAATTCTACATCATGAGTCACATAGTTGACTTCATGTTCATTCAATTTTCTGGATTCATAGCAGATCACACTTCCTTTCTGCATAAGGACTCCTTCGAGCCCTTCCTTACAGGCATCTATGCACATAAGAAAGTCAGTTTATGGGTCAACAATTTTCAACACGGGTGCATGGGTTAGTAGATGTTTCAGGGTTTGGAATCTTTCTTCACATTTCTGTGTCCACAAGAATTTTTTCCCCTTCTTCTGGAGGGCAGTGATTGGACAACCAATCTTGGAGAATCCTTTTATAAACCTCTTATAGTATCCTGCTAATCCCATAAAGGATCTAATGTCAGAGACATCCTTTGGGGTAGGCCATTCCATGATAGACCTGATCTTGTCAGGATCTACTGCTACCCCTTCCTCGGACAGAACATGTCCCAAGTAATGTATTTTCTTCTGAAAGAAGTCACATTTGTTGAATTTAGCATAGAGTTGATTCTCTCTTAGCACTTGCAACACAAGTCTAAGATGTTCTTCATGCTCTTCTCTATTCTTAGAGTAGATTAATATGTCATCAATAAAAACTAGTACAAATTTATCTAGAAATTTACTGAGTACATTGTTCATTAAGCACATGAAAGTGGCAGGGGCATTGGTTAACCCAAATGGCACTACCACAAACTCATAGTGACTGTTATCCCTGATCTCTAGGGATAACTAGGAGATCATGTCTCGAGGCCCACAGGTCCTAGACATGGAATACTGAGAGCAGGATTGACCTAAGCATGGCCCTGGAGGGCCCATCCTTCTTCTTCTTTGCCAAACTTGTCCTGTTAGTAGCAGCAGCTTCCATCACCATCGGCTTGGACTTGCATCGGAGAGGAATCTTGCTCCATGAGGTAATTGGTCCAAGGTATCATGGTATGTGTCATGTTCGATCATTATAACCTTCTTATATATGCATCAGGTTCCTTACATTTCTGATAACTGCTTGGATCTTACACTAATCCACTTGACCATTATTGGGGGGATTAATGGGATGACCTAGCAAGCTTGTATTCATGGGTTTTGGTTAGCCACCAGGAGGGATTTGCAGAGCCATCGTCTGCTCCCACCATTCTATCATTTTACATCTTATCTCCCATACATCCATCCCATTCCCCTAGTTTGGCCATTAGGATGACCTTTTGAGGGTTACACTTTGTCCTGTGGGAAGAAGGGGCTAAAGGCCCAGGGGGTAGAAGTAGCTGGTAAAAGATAAAAGCCATAGGAAATGAAACCTAGAGATTCTTCACCCAGGGATCCCCGAGAAGGCAATAAAAGGCCTCTCGATAAGAAACAAAAGGGACCCTAACAAAAATAATAAAACAAGACCTAACCAAGAGGATGGGATTTCTCATCACGAGCCGGCCCATTAAGTTCATAGGTATCTAGCAGTATGACATTTCCATCATCTGGTCACCACGCCAGGGCAGTGACCTTTGGTTGCATGGCCAAGGGAAAGGGGGTCTCATCACGAGCCAGCCTTCTCATTTTTGCGAAAATACCAGTGGGTAACACTGTTAGCTCTGGTCACCACACCAAGGCAGTGTCCTCTGGTCAGACCTTGAAGTAAAAAGAAAGAAAAGCAATAAAAAAAAAAAAAGGCAATAAAAGGGCTTGGAAAAAGTGCGTCCATGACGGGTACAACTCACCTCCTACAAAGGTACCCACAGACAACACCTACCCCTTGTCTTACTATGACTGGACATCCCTAGACCATATCACTTCATGAACATGGCTTGAATGATCCTCTATGGAAACTTTCCTTTTCTTATGGATATTAGCCCAATATGTTATTCTGTTTGTTTCTTCAACTTTGTATAGTAGATATGTGTAATGTCTTTGATCTCTTAGAGGATATGCTAGGGGTTTTATGCATGTATTTGATAAATTTAATGATGAAATATGATTGACATTGCTATGATCCCGAGGACTGATGAGCCCATGGAGGGTGTAGTTTTTGATGTGCAGGACCATACCCGACGGACGACTACCAGTGGACCGGTACACATGGGGATATGATTAGCTCGGACCTCCATGGGGCTGAAGAGCCCATCAGATGGTTGCTGGGATGGCAGAGACAGGGAAACGTTATGATGAGCCATTGCACAAGAAGAAAGAAGGACGTTCCACCCAGGACACTTTGGCAGAGCCCAGCCTAGGGGGAATCACCCACTGCAAATAGGACGTTTTCCTTTGATGGGCAGGACACCACCTGAGAGAGATGGATGTTGTCTCGAGCATGTGGAAGGGTGCTGAGGTCATTTGGCACGTGTGGCAGCTTGGAGGAGCCCTAAAGGGGCCAACGTGTGGTTGTCTAGATTTTGTGCTTGCCCAAAAAGGGCCAACGTCTCCCTCAGAAGGGCTTGACGTCCCTCTTTTAGCTCATTTTATAACAATTTTCTGGCAATTAATGTAAAAACAGTGTAAAATTGGTAGTCATCCTTGTCAGTTGTTTTACATGACCTTAAATTTAATTCAAAGGTCATGGATTGGTATAAATAGAGGATGTTTGGCCTCATTTTAAAGATAACATAACTCACTCTCTTGTGAGAGATATACTTTTGTCTTTTGTTTTGGTATTTTGGCTCTTGGAAGTGAGGCGCAACTCTTGTGAAGGATTATTCTTGGCATTTTTATGGTGTTTCTCTCATTGGAAGGTTTACAACTAGGGTTTGATGAGCATTCTTCATGATTTGTAATTGTATTTTTCATGCAAAACTTCTTGAATGAATGGTTGTAGGTTAAATCTCTTACATTTATTATTGTATTGCTATTATATTGCTTAATCTTGAAACCCTAGGTAGCAAGCACACAAGTAGATCCTTGCTATATGTCCCCATGATTGAGAAACTTGTTTTAGCCATTGATTAAGGAAGATATAGCCTAGCCATTACTACACTAATCATCCTTTTTCTGAGTTAGAATTTAAACATAAGTTGAAGAAAGGAGACGTCCTAGGCCTAGTTGATTCTACACCTAGGGTTTTGACTTTTTAGGGTTTGAAGGGCCTTTCTCTTGCAACACCTTTCTCCCTTAGATTTTTGTTTTAAAGATAGTTGTTTTTCCAAGAATATTTAAAGAAAGAGGAAGGAGCATGAGGCCTTGCTTAAGAAACACCGGAATGAGCCTCCTTCCCTTAGGGTTTTTATTCTAGGGCCCTGCCATTGCAACACCATAGAATCTAACTCTCTAGTCTTTAGATTTTGATTCTCCCAAGATCTTGCCCTTGCTTTTTGTGTCAAAACAACCTTTCAAACAGGTGCCCCTTCAAGAAGTTGATCTTGTTGTGTCAAAACAACCTTTCAAAATTCTCAAATTTGAAACCCTAACTAACCCTAACATCTACTAACCTAGAAATTGATGATGACGTCATGCCTTAATTGAGATTTTGATTGATAGAAAACACTGTGGCTAGGTCATCCCATGATATACATTAATGTATTGATAGTTTTCATTGGCTAAATAAAAAAACGTTGACATATTTGTCTATTATACCAACCCTAGAAGAAAGCTGACGTCACCTCTAGTATTTATTGACAAGTGACTTAAATTTGCCATTGGATGCTATATCATTCTGGTATTTATTGACAAGTGACTTAAATTTTCCATTGCCATTATTGCAAACATTGACTTCATCAATATTTAATAATATATATGTTCATATACATTGAAATATAGATAGTCATTGATCTATGAAGTATTAACCACTACTGCATGTATTAGTTTTATTGTTGCCTTGTATCGCAAACAGGTGCCCCTTCTGTGGTATTTCTTCATTTTGACTATCTTCTTGGCGGTAATCTGTGAAAGGGAAAACTTGCCCTAATCCTTAAGCCTTTACCTTTCAAAACCCCAGATTGTCAGGGACGTCTCCATTGGTTTTAGCCACCCTAAATAGAAAGAGCCCCCCATCGAGGTGACAGTGGGTGGGGAAGCTCCTGTTACGCTAGTTTGACCCTTACATTTCAGCTACTTGACCTAAACTACAAACTGAGCGATAACATTTTGGCATCATTGTCGGTGAACACTGAGTCAATCTTCCTCAACGACAAATTCTTTGGTAAGCCTTGCCTCAAAGATCTTTGTCTTACAAGCTTACCTGGCGACTCCACTAGACCTTATTCCCCCTATTCTTTGGTAGTTTCAGGAAAACTATCTAGTGACTCCACTAATATTTCTTAGGATGCCACATTACCTTATGCGATATTTTCAAGTTATGGGATCATGGCACATTGGGAACAAATGTATCCAAGTATTGATTTTAGAAGTTTTCAAGGATACCCAAATTACTTTGATACAAAATGGCTAGACGACTCTCCAACATTTTTGGGTCTCCCAACTCCTCACATAGTAAATTTTTTGGAGCATTTGATCGAGATAAGGTTGGGAGGAGAGGATTCTCTTATAAAATTGTTTTTGGTCACCCTGCCATCCTACTTACAAAAATTTTTTAAGAGTTGTTGCAAGGACAGGGGTATATCATGTTTCATACACCTCATCAGTAAGTTTATTGACCTTACTAAGCCAGATTTCCAAACGTATGAAGATGTCCTTCAAAACCTCATGGTAACCTTACACCACAAAGGATTCACCACTGAGATTACAGAAGATCTCAAGAAGGCTCATCATGATCAATACCAAGAATCCTCTAATATAAGAGACAAGGTTTATGAAGACCATTATCAACCCCTTGAAGAGGAGAAAGATCTCTCCCATAATCCAATAGAATGCAATGAATATGTAACCAGAAACGTGAATTATGAGGATGAAGCACCAGTAATCGCTCCTCAATCTATTGAAGCTCTCCAAGATCTTGTCACTCCTGCACAATATGAAGAGAATGAGGTAAGTCATTTTGATTCTTTTGATGATACCTTGTTCTATGACTCAGAGAATGAAGAAGGAGTGGAACCCTTGGACGAGTTGTAACCCCTATGTCTCAATACTGAAGATGTAGAGGCAAATCATCCACCTGATGATGCTATCCAAATACTTGAAGATCTTGCATAGGAAGGATTAAGCGAAGTAAATTGTTCCCCCTTCCAAGTTTGTAGTAGTTCTTTTCCTTATGAAACGGAGAGTGAAGAAGTATTGGATGTTTTGACTCCTCCATGTTATGATACTGACACTGACATAGCTGATTTTGATGATTTCATACATGTTGGAAGACGTAAGTGGGATGAGTTCAGTTATGATGCAGATCCCATCTATGACATAAAAGTTCATCCCCAAGTGTTTCCTTCGCAATTGTCACAACAAGATCTTGAACAGTGGCAACAGGGAGATGAGATTTTTACTAACTCTCCACAAGCACCCAAATTTGACCGAGTACAACATTTCACTGATGATTTTCGGTCTTACCTTGAGGCCTTTGTTGAGTACTCCTTCGAGCACTTAGATTTACCCTGTGAAGATGACTATCAACTGCCACTATGCTCGGGTTTTGATAGGAGTGAAAACGTTGTTTTCCTAAAGAAGGATTCTGGTGACTTTTCACCCTAGCCACCTCTTATTACTTTACCGTGCTTTTCTATTAAAGGTGTAGTTGGGAAGTACCTTTTTTATGTTGATTTTCCTCCTGGGAAAACCCTAGACTCTAAGGGATGTTTGAGTGTTGCAAGTTTGAGTCAGTTATCCCAGTTTTTCAACTTTCCCTTGATAGTTTGACAGTCATCTACTAGATCTTTGTCAACCCAGACTTCAGAGCATGAGGATGTCTTAGGTAGCCAGTTTGTGGGCCCTTTTGGGCAGTTGTATGAACCTTGCATCTTTTATGACTCTTTCTTGAATTGGATTGAATACTTTCCTCAAAGATGGACTTGGCAGGGTTTTATCCCTCCCACCCGCCTCCATGAGTTAGACTTTGAGATTCCCGATAATGTGATATATATTCTAACTCATGACATTTTTGTGCTTGATTTATCATTGTTTTGGTTTATGATGAAGCACAAAGGCAGGTATCAAGGAACGTTGTTGGGTTGGCTTCACTAGTTGTTTGACTACACCAACATGCAGCCAACAAGTAAGTACAGGTAAGTGCTCATTTTCTATTTATGATTACTTTATATACATATGTATTATTTTGTGAGGTGGCAATACCACCCCACCTTTTGTTGTCGATGCTTTCTTTCCAAGTGTGAGAAGGTCTGCAGGTTTATGCCAGAGATGTTGAGGTTCTCTTGTGCTCTACAGTGAGCACATGTCCCCGAGTTGGAGCCAGATGTTATCCCCGATCTCTAGGGATAACTAGGAGATCATGTCTCGAGGCCCACAGGTCCTAGACATGGAATACTGAGAGTAGGATTGACCTAAGCATGGCCCTGGAGGGCCCATCCTTCTTCTTCTTCGCCAGACTTGTCCTGTTAGTAGCAGTAGCTTCCATCACCATCGGCTTGGACTTGCATCAGAGAGGACTCTTGCTCCATGAGGTAATTGGTCCAAGGTATCATGGTATGTGTCATGTTCGATTGTTATAACCTTCTTATATGTGCATCAGGTTCCTTACATTTCTAATAACTGCTTGGATCTTACACTAATCCACTTGACCATTGTTGGGGGGATTAACGGGATAACCTAGCAAGCTCGTATTCATGGGTTTTGGTTAGCCACTAGGGGGGATTTGCAGAGCCATCGTCCGCTCCCACCATTCTATCATTTTACATCTTATCTCCCATACATCCATCCCATTTCCCTAGTCCGTCCATTAGGATGACCTTTTGAGGGTTACACTTTTTCCTATGGGAAGAAGGGGCTAAAGGCCCAGGGGGTAAAAGCAGCTGGTAAAAGATAAAAGCCATAGGAAATGAAACCTAGAGATGCTTCGCCCAGGGATCCCTGAGAAGGAAATAAAAGGCCTCTCGATAAGAAACAAAAGGGACCCTAAGAAAAATAATAAAACAATACCTAACCAAGAGGATGGGAGGTATCATCATGAGCCAACCCATTATGTTCATAGGTATCTAGCAGTATGACATTGCCATCATCTGGTCACCATGCCAGGGCAGTGACCTTTGGCTGCATGGCCAAGGGAAAGGGGGTCTCATCATGAGCCATCCTTATCATTTCTGCGAAAATACCAGTGGGTAACACTATCAGCTCTGGTCACCATGCCAAGGCAGTGTCCTCTGGTCAGACCTTGAAGTAAAAAGAAAGAAAAAGCAATAAATAAAAAAAAATAAAGGCAATAAAAGGGCTTGGAAAAAGTGCGTCCATGATGGGTACAACTCACCTCCTACAAAGGCACCCACGAACAACACCTACCCCTGGTCTTACTATGACTGGACATCCCTAGACCATATCACTTCATGAACATGGCTTGAATGATCCTCTATGGAAACTTTCCTTTTCTTGTGGATATTAGCCCAATAGTTTATTATGTTTGTTTCTTCAACTTTGTATAGTAGATATGTGTAATGTCTTTGAGCTCTTAGAGGATATCCTAGGGGTTTTATGCATGTATTTGATAAATTTAATAGTGAAATATGATTGACATTGCTATGATCCTGAGCACTGATGAGTCCATGGAGGGCGTAGTTTTTGATGTGCAGGAGCATACCCGACGGACGTGTACCAGTGGACCTGTACACATGGGGATATGATTAGCTTGGACCTCCATGGGACTGAAGAGCCCATCAGATGGTTGCTGGGATGGCAGAGACAGGGCAACATTATGATGAGCCATTGCATAAGAAGAAAGAAGGACGTTCCACCCATGACAGTTTAGCAGAGCCCGACCTAGGGGGAATCACCCACTGCAGATAGGATGTTTGCCTTTGATGGACAGGATGCCACCTGAGAGAGTTGGACGTTGTCTGGAGCGTGTGGTAGGGTGCTGAGGTCGTTTGGCACGTGTGGCAGCTTGGAGGATCCCTAAAGGGGAAAACGCATGGTTGTCTGGATGTTGTGCTTGCCCAAAAAGGGCCAACGTCTCCCTCAGAAGGGCTTGACGTCCCTCTTTTAGCTCCTTTTATGACATTTTTCTGGCAATTAATGTAAAAACAATGTCAAATTGGTAGTCAGCCTTGTCGGTTGTTTTACATGACCTTAAATTTAATTCAAAGGTCATGGATTGGTATAAATAGAGGACGTTTGGCCTCATTTTAAAGATAACATAACTCACTCTCTTGTGAGAGATATACTTTTGTCTTTTGTCCTGGTATTTTGGCTCCTGGAAGTGAGGCGCAACTCTTGTGGAGGATTATTCTTGGCATTTTTATGGTGTTTCTCTCATTGGAAGGTTTACAACTAGGGTTTGATGAGCATTCTTCATGATTTGTAAGTGTATTTTTCATGCAAAACTTCTTGAATGAATGGTTGTAGGTTAAACCTTTTACATTTATTATTGTATTGCTATTATATTGCTTAATCTTGAAACCCTAGGTAGCAAGCACACAAGTAGGTCCTTGCTATATGTCCCCATGATTGAGAAACTTGTTTTAGCCATTGATTAAGGAAGATATAGCCTAGCTATTGCTACACTAATCATCATTTTTCTGAGTTAGCATTTAAACATAAGTTGAAGAAAGGAGACGTCCTAGGCCTAGTTGATTCTACACCTAAGGTTTTGACTTTCTAGGGTTTGAAGGGCCTTGCTCTTGCAACACCTTTCTCCCTTAGATTTTTGTTTTAAAGCTAGCCGTTTTGCCAAGAATATTTAAAGAAAGAGGAAGGAGCATGAGGCCTTGCTTAAGCAACACCAGAATGAGCCTCCTTCCCTTAGGATTTTGATTCTAGGGCCCTGCCATTGCAGCACCATAGAACCTAACTCTCTAGTCTTTAGATTTTGATTGTCCCGAGATCTTGCCCTTGCTTTTGACTCCATAATACCCCAAGGCATTGTTCTTTCTCTCCAACGTTGAGCTTGTTCTGTCAAAACAACCTTTCAAAATTCTCAAATTTGAAACCCTAACTAACCCTAACATCTACTAACCTAGAAATTGATGATGACATCATGCCTTAATTGAGATTTTGATTGATAGAAAACACTGTGGCTAGGTCATCCCATGATATACATTAATGTATTGATAGTTTTCATTGGCTAAATAACAAAATGTTGACATCTTTGTCTATTATACTAACCCTAGAAGAAAGATGCCATCACCTCTAGTATACTTGACGCAGCAACTACATGTATGTGAGCATTTGATGATAGTTAATGCATTAAGTTAATTTAAGGATTGATCATTTTCATTGGATGCTATATCATTCTGGTATTTATTGACAAGTGACTTAAATTTGCTATTGCCATTATTGAAAACATTGACTTCGTCAATATTTACTAATATATATGTTCATATACATTGAAATATAGATAGTCATTGATATATGAAGTATTAACCACTACTGCATGTATTAGTTTTATTGTTTCCTTGTCTCGCAAACAGGTGCCCCTTATGTGGTATTTCTTCATTTTGACTATCTTCTTGGCGGTAATCTGTGAAAGGGAAAACTTGCCTTAATCCTTAAGCTTTTACCTTTCAAAACCCCAGATTGCCAAGGACGTCTCCCTTGGGTTTATCCACCCTAAATAGAAAGAGCCCCCCATCAAGGTGAAATTGGGTGGGGAAGCTCCTGCTACGCTAGTTTGACCCTTACCTTTCAGATACTTGACCTAAACTACAAACTGAGCGATAACAGTGACCATACCGTGTCCGGAAAGCAGTTTTATGGATGTCTTCACTCTTGATTCGAACTTGATGGTATCCCGACCTCAAGTCAATCTTTGAGAAAATAGATGCACCTCCCAACTGATCGAATAGATCATCGATCCTGGGCATGGGGTACTCGTTCTTTATGGTTACTTTATTAAGTTGTCTATAATCTATACATAGTCTAAGGGTACCATCCTTCTTTTTCACAAACAGGACTGGTGCTCCTCATGGGGACACGCTGGGTCGAATATAACCCTTATCCATTATTTCTTTCAATTGTAATTTGAGTTCCACTAACTCAGGTGTGCTCATCCGGTAGGGTGTCCTAGACACCGGCACCGCTCCTGGTGAAAGTTCTATTGAGAAGTCAATGTCTCTTCTCAGAGGTAGACCCAGTACCTCTTTTGGAAACACATCTTTGTATTCTCTCAGGATAGGGTGATCATCAAGGCTTGGTTTATCACCTTCGATTGTTTTTAACACCTATATTGCATATAGGGGACATCCTTTTCAGCAATACATTCTCATTTGCAGAGCTAATATTTGCCTCACCAAAACAGGTTTTCGGATCCATTGGAGGGTTATCCTTTTTCCTTCTTTCCTAACACATTCTAAGGTTTTATGGTAATAGTCTAGTCTAGCTTTATGGGTGACTAGACAGTCCATACTGATCAATAGATCATATGATCCCAGGGGTAATATGTTAAGGGTTGTTTGGGTGGGGAATTCTCCCAACATCAATTGGCAGGCTGGTATGGCCTCTTCTACTCTTCTTTTAGTGCCAGTAGCTAACTATACTAACCATGGCTTGGTGTGTTTTTGTGGTTGTAGTTTACACTTATCAACAGCTTTAGGGGCTATATAACTCAAATTCTAACCAGGGTCAATCAAAACAGACACCAGATGGATGAAAATCATACCTTCTATTTCCACCACTGAAGCTTGGTGGTCAGCTTGGTTATTATCCAAGGATGCATAAATCTGTGGCACACTCCTTGCCACATCATTAACTGTGGTAGCTTCCTGAATGTTATAAACTTTCTGAATGTTCTGTCGTCGGTGTGGACAATCTCTCAGGAGATGTTCTTCTCCGCAACCCCAACATTTCAGAGGTCCTCTCTTTGGGTTATCATTCTTTACTGGTATAGGTCCAGAAGTTTTATTTTCGTCTGATGAGGGAAAGTTCTGCTGGAGTACACTCCGGGCTAGAAAGTTCATTCTGGGGTTTTTCTAGTAGTTCTTAAATCCTGAGGATTTGATCCCCTTTTTCTGAAATCCCGAACCACTCTTCTGTTTCCAGTCTCCACGAGACTTTGCTTGATGTCCATATTGTTCATGACAATATGTTTCCTTTCGAATACTGTCTTCTAAGGTGTTTGGCTCATCAAATTCAATTTTGTTTCGATATTCCTTGGGTAGCCCACTGATGAAGCGTTGAACCTTCTCCTTCTCTTCTTTGATGTAGGGTACATATCTCAATAAGTCGAGGAATTTGTTGACATGTTCCTCTATAGTGAGTTTCCCCAGTCTGAGTTCATAAAACTCTTTAGCCTTCTCGTCGAAATATTTTTCCAACAAATACTTCTTTCGGAAGTACTTTTCAAACTGTTTCTAGGAGAGGTCCTCCTCATGGACCCATTTCATATTCTTAAGGTCTTCCCACCAGACGAAATATTTTCCATTCAGATTGAAAGTGGCCACTCGGGCCTTCAAATTCTCTGAAAAATCATGGACTCTAAAATATTTCTTCAGTCCAAGTAGCCAGGCCTCGGCTTCCTCTCCCTTCTTTATCTCACCGTCGAAGGAGGGAGGTTTGGCCTTTCTGAATTCCTCAAATTTATGACCCTTGGAAATCTTTTGCTTCTTCTGTTTTCTTCGAGAATAGGAACTAGTCCTGCTGCTGGAAGAGCCTTCTGAATCACCAGCTTCCTTCTCAGGGGAATCGTCTGGCACTGATCCTTTACCTTTGGGGTGGACCTTCCTTGAGGTGCTCTTCTCAGTATGGCCACTGATACGACCATGTTTTTGCATCTTGGGTTCATGCTGCATTTGTCGTTGTAGGTCGGATAAGCTCTGTTGTAACACTGCATCAATTTCAGTTTGCTTTTCTTGTTCTTTCATCATCCTTTCATTGTCGGCCTTGCAGCTTTGCAATTCAACCATGAGACTCCTCACAGTCTCAGCTAGATTTGGAGGGGTCCCTATTGCTCTTCTTTCATTAGACTCTTCGTCTCTATTGTGGGGGCCTTCTCCCATCTCTTGGTGAGTCACCATTTTCTGCGTCTGTAAATTCCCACAGCTGATCGTCCGCTTGGCAGAAAAGACAAATGTTGGTTGTTAGTCAAGAGTTAGATACATTTTTATAACCTGTGCATAAATTCATATTTTCACATGTATACCCATATAACAGGGGTTTTTCATTTGGGTCTTAATCCTTATCTATCCATCCACCTCAATTGCAAGATACTCTACCAACTTTAGTAGGTAGCTATCGTAACACTAAAACAGGACAAAGCAGTTCATGCCCCAGATTACAGTTTCATTCTGCAATCCTTCTTCTTAAGGAGAAAACGCAGATGACAATATCTTCTTACGTGGCTCGTGCCTGAGCCCAAGCAAGCCAAGTGTTGTAACCATGATCTGATGCCAATTTGTCACACACCCACTACCATAATAAAATTTTTGTTGCTTCCTGCAGAATCAAAGCCCCCGAAATATCTACGGAGGCTTATCGTAAGCTAGTTATCTCTCTCTCTCTGCTCCCATGTGATCATGGGTCATGATCACAGGTCAAATAACCATGGCGCGTCTCAATAATTCGTGACTTGGAGCTATAGAGATGTCGAATCGTTCGACTCTACAACCGTCGAACCCCGACAAGGCTAGCGACTGGCCAATAGGGAAAAATCCCAATAGGGTTAGAAAATGGCCAATAGGAATGGGCCCTGACATGTGATTGAGTGGAGTACAGGTGGAAATAGGGAAGCACGACACGGTGGGTGGCATGACAGGAGACGGGTCCCACTTCACACGCCACACC
>ML837431.1:36455-52779 GCA_009831015.1 Picea engelmannii | reverse complement strand
GGCCCCCCCCCCCCCCTCTTAAAGGCAGAATGGCAGGGGGGCTCCGGAATGAAGCCACAACCGTCGATCTGGGTAGGTGGACTCTGGCTGTCCAGATCTACTTGCTACTTACTCTAATGCACATTCATTCCCCAGTTTAAAGCCGACATCTCTTCCTCACATCTGACGGTCATATAGACCCAGATATCCTCCAAAATAATCTCGTCCATTCATTGGGACTTATCATCATGACAGTCTGAACTCTCGACAACGGGGCTCCCGAATTCTTGATCCTCGGTTTCTCGATGTGGTTAATCTCTTGACACATAGCCTCCTTAAATCAGATGGTCCATGACTGCTTCGGTGTTTCCACCATGGAAAGTCTCGATCTCTCATCACCAGGGCTTCCGAATTCACAATTCTCATTTTCCCAAAACGGGTAATCTCACAACACGTGTCCTCCTTAAATCTAACAGTCCACGACTACATCGGGGTTTCCACCATGGAAAGTCCCAATCTCTCGTCACCAAGACTTCCAAATTCGTTATTCCCATTTTCCTGAAACGAGAAATCTCGCGACACGTGGCCTCCTTAAATCGGACGGTCCATGACTGCTTCGGTGTTTCCACCATGGAAAGTTCCGATCTCTCGTCATCAGGACTTCTGAATTCACAATTCTCGATTTCTCTAAACGGGTAATCTCGCGACACATGGCCTCCTTAAATCGGACGGTCCATGACTGCTTTGGTGTTTTCTCCATGCAAAGTCCTGATCTCTCATCATCAGGACTTCCGAATTCGTGATTCCTGATTTCCTGAAATGGGTAATCTCGCGGCACGTGGCCTCCTTAAATCGGACGGTCCACAACTGCTTCATTTTTTTCGCCCCTATTCACTGGGGGTTTGACCCTCGGGTATCTCCTGAAAGATCCAATGGCTGTAAGGTTTTCCAGCCGAGATATAACGGCTCAGACAGGTTCCTAACTTGTGCCTTCTCCTACAACTCCCTGGACGTGGAAAAATCAACGGTCCAGATGTTCTCCTGGACCTTGGGGATCTACAATCCCAATCTCTTCGCTACCCATGAAGACATAGAAAGACAAAGTGGTAAGGCCTTAACATCCTACTTTCTCCTACCAATCTAATGGTCATGGGTGACCACAGATTTCCCGACAGGATCTTGTCCATCGATCAACACCTACTTTGGGTTAAGGCGCTTAACACTCCAATTCCTCCTTCCGATCTGATGGTCGTGAGTGACCACCAATCTCCCGATGGAATTTCATCCGTCGATTCAATACTTATCAGGGGTTTCTTAAGGCCTTGCACCTTCACGTCCTTTCTCCATGTTCTTGATGGGAATTTGAGAAGGGTATCTCTATGAAGAAGTTTACCCAGGGTACTATCTGAGGCAGATAAGGGTATCGCTCTCCCGAGAACCAGACGTGTAGTCTTTCCATTATAAAATACAACTACCAGTACTGATCAAAATATCATACAGACATTCTTATACCGAAATTAATCACAATTTCACAGTTTATGAGCATAATTGTCAGAATAAATATATTTCAAGAAGCCAAAGGCAAAACACTTATCAGAAAGTAACACCAAGAATTATGTAACTGCTGAGAGGGGTGCTCTTTTCCACCCAACCGTAGGCTCAGCGACTCCCAACGAATTTACCACTAGCCACCCCCGAGCTGAGACCACGATGTTGTGAGACTACGTCTCTGTTCTCCAGTGACTAGGAGCAAAGGTTACTCTCCTTCCTCTCTGCTATCACTCACTCTACATATCGCCCGAGTTCTCCCCTCGCGTCCCCCTCCAAATTACTTCTTCCCCACACCTTATCTTCTTGCGAGGTTGTGTGTGGCACGATTTCCCTCGCGATGGTCAGGTCTGATGGCTCTACGGATGGGCGGTTCACCTCCCCATCCCTCATTAATTTCTGAGGAGCCATCTACCTGCCAGCCTGCGAGGCATCTAATTCGGGGCCATCGAGCCGCTTTTGGTTCTTTGGGCCAGTGGAGTCCAAATACAGTATTGATTGTCAGTGGAATTTAATGCCACCTTTCCAGGTGCCCTCCACCGCCTTTCTGTAGCCATCGTGGTCTCTTTTTCAGCATATCCCCTCTCAGCAGTCCTGCAATATAAATTCATAATATTATTCACATTCATCGACCTTTTCCACAAGGTCCATTCACATCACATATTAACATTTATGAGTTTGTCAGAGTTCTTGGCCAGTCCAGTTATTTTTACAAACTGGGGGAAACAAGGTGTTACAAGTATGGTCAGTTTACTTCACCCTTTGGGACTGTCGACCCTTGTTTGCGTGATTTCTCAGATTTTGAATTGCCTTCAGATGAGGCTATCCTTGAAGCCGTGACTATGGTTTCTATACCAAGGGAGGACTTATAGAATGGGTTGTGTTCTCTTCCCTTTTGGGAGACTTTCCAAGTTGACTATCGAAGAGACTCTTGGTTTGAGCCTCGCAGTGGGCTCTACCTGAACCTATTTCATACATAAGTCATAGCCCCCCATGGGTCTTCTTTTAAGCCCTTTTCAGACCCTCTAAAAATGAAAATATTGTTGAGCGATCTTGTTGACCTTCATGCTCACTAAACTGAAATTTCAAGTCACGTCTATCCAGTGGTATTTTACACCTTTTTCGGTCTGAATGGTCATCTGTATGAACAAAGGTATACTCTAGGAGCTTCGGTTCCATAGAAGAGTATTCTCAGGTATGATTTTAACCCTTTTTTCGGGCCTGAGGGACTAAATTTACGAAAAAGGAACCCCCACAGAGTCCATAGTTAATCTCTTTTCAGACTCCCTAAAATTGAAAAGATCGTCGAGTGACCTTATTCTTTCACACTCATTAAAATGGTCCAGAAGAACATTCTTGACGGAGTCCATAGTTAAGTTTTTTTCAGACTCCTTAAAAATGAAAAAATCACCGAGTGATCTTGTCTTTATCACACTCGTTAAAATGGTTTTGAATAGACATTTGGTCAGTGCTAGTTTACCCCTTTTTCGAGCCGACTAGACTATCTTCGAAAAAGGTACCCCAGTAGAGTCTCCTTTTACAATTTTTCAGACTCTCTAAATATGAAAAACCGTCGATCTTACCTTCTTTGGGATCGTTAAAATTACATCGAAGGATGTTACCATTGTGTGTATTATTAATTGCATTTTCATACTTATGTATTTGGCCTAATTCCTGCTCCATGTTGCTCTCAGCTGAACCATTTGAAGCATGCCTTATATGCAAGCCCTCTAGCACTTTGCCTCTACGTCTTGACACCTTTGTCCCATGGAGGATTTTTCTCGAGTTTCCTTTTCTTGCATATGTTCCTTTGACCTGAGAATCCATGTGTTTTGTGCACTTGGAACTAGTATGTTTGTGACACTCGATCCTCCTTTGTAACGTAGCATTATTTTATTCTTTTTCAAGATTTCCAAAATTATTGAAAAAGACAAAAAAATCAAATATATCCCAAAAAGAGGAAGGGAAAAGTATTTTCTTTTTATTGGCATCACAATGAGTCGCCCTTCGAAAAATCACATCCTTTCGTTTGTTCATCAAGACTTGGTATTTAAAATGACCTTAGGAACATGTTCCCACTACATAGAGTTGTGTCCTCCTCCGTTTGGTTATTATTCCAAACATATGGAGAGTTTGTGGTGCCTCCTGCATCACGAACTTATGTCAAAATATCATGTTGCCTAAGTCTCATATTTTTTCATGCTATTGTCCAAGGGAATTTATTACCAAGATTGAGTTGGCCCCCTCTACAGATTGTCTCTTACCCTCATGCCCGGTCATCCCGAAAGTGTAATCAAGTCTTTGTTTGAAATCCATGAAGCCCTCAACCTGATCATCAAAATCCTCTAGGTAGTGAAGTCGTACACTCATATTACACTCCTACCCAATTTGTGAAGATTTTGAAGTTGTTTCTTGACCTCTGAAGGCCTCATCTCTAGTCATCAGGCCTTATTTGCTTCTTGAAGATGGATACTATGCATGTATATCTTTTTGATTTCGATATGTAGATCTGTTGTGAATTTCTCATGGATACACTTTATATAGTTATATGACATGGATCTACAGTTTATTTGATTGGTATCCATGATTTTATTTCATTCCAAGCATGGGTATTCCCACCTCAGTGAGACAATTGTTACTTTCTAGATGGCACCTCCCAAATTCTAGTTCCTGGGCTCACTTGTTTGGTACGTTGGTGAATATTGATAATGTATTTCGGTCATAAGATGCTCTTATGACCTCACACATTAGGGGGCATCTATTATAACATTAAATTGCACCAGGCATGCTTACCTGGCATCAGGCCATCTCATTTTCCTTATTTTCCAATCCACCACTAAACAGTTTCTTAAAAAACACTCTTTCTGAAGGCATACATGCCCTGCTCCACTACTGCACGCATGTGTACGCTGGTTGACCCACTACAGCCTGTGTATACCTAAAAAGCACAAAAAATGGAAAGTTGCAGATAGAACACGCAGTTTTGGGTAAGTTAACTAAACCATTTGACCACCCATAGTTGGTCACTAGACCAAATACCTAGCCCTTTCTAGACTATAAAATAAGGGGTAGGGGTCCCATTTGAAAGGAGGAAAATCATAGCAATGAAACTATACCCGATTTAGCATTCCCCTTGCCCCAACCTTTTTCAACTATTGTGTGAAGAGAATCATATACAGAAGTAGTTGGAGCATAGTTGAGGAGCATCCTAGGACCGGATTCAAGGAGCAGTGGTTGATCTCACCATTGTAAGGTTACTCTTGTGAGATTAATAAAAGAAGTACTTTTCTTGTCCTGCCATATGAGATTGTCAATATTTAAATTTGATTATATTTTGATAGAATCTCTAACCCATTAGTTTATAGATTATATGCATGTGGAGTTCTTTGTTTGTCTTTTATGAATGTAGGTCAGCGTTGGGAGGAGAGTTGCATTCAAGGAGTGACCAAGCATTAAAGGGATCGACATCAAACATGGAAACTAAGGTACAGTAACTGGATCTCTTTAACCTTGTATTTGCATATGAATAATGGGGTTTATGATTGGGATGTTGGTAAAAAGTAGGAGACTTTAGATCATTTATGCATGCATGATAAAACCCTTAATGCTAGTCCGTAAGAGGGATTTCCCACCCACAACACCCAATTAGTTGGTTGCACCACTATTTATAAAACATAAGTGTTTTATCTTGTTTATGTTGTAAAGTGGGTTTAATTGTTGTGCTTTAACTATGTAATTGCGAATGATTTAAGTGTTGTTATAATGAGCTATTTATTGCATTCATGTGTGATTTTAGCATGTTGTAGATGCATCTAAATAAAGATAATAGTTAGCATCTAAATATGGTTTTAATTCTTAGTTGTAATCTATAGGAAATTAATTTAGATATCATAAATTTTGTTTTTATGAGTATTTTGCACCATAATGTTCCTCAGCTAGACTGGGGGACGTTACATTATGGTATCATATATGAGGGTTCAATATTGATCTTGCATGGTCCAGCTAGAAGAATGTTGGAGATATGCGTTGCAGAGATTTAAATCTCAGAGAGTGTCTATGGTATTTTTGAAAAACTATTCCTATAAAATTGGGAAAGAATTCGTGGGGAATTTGAGAATGTAATGGGTTGTCTATAGGGCCAATTGGGCCACAACAAATCTAACTACTACATTTTCTATGGAAGTGCGAGGAAAAATTAGGATTTGGGTGTTTTTGAACATTGGAAATTGTGTAAACTTAGAAATGTTTGGGTACTTTTATGTATGGTGATGTCATCATGACATGGAGATCATGTGTCAGATGACGTGGAAGAAGAGTGGCATGTGTTATCACTAAAAAACCATCTACAACATCACACAAAAATAGTTAAATAAAACATCAATTCCAATAGGAATTAGTCCACCTACAACAGTGAAATGCATTCAAAAGGAAAAAACCTATACAATTGGGTCAAAAATTGAAATGTACAAATTCACCAAAGGAAGCATGCGCACAGTGCGTAGTGTGCACGAGCCAACACAACCCTTAGTGTGCAAAATGTGCCAAGTTCACAACTGTGTCTAAGAAAATGTGTCCATTTCTATGAATGACACATTTATGGATATTGTCAGCCCCTCAACCAATTATGGACCAACACTCAACAAGATTTGACCCTCATATCTGATCGAAATCCAAATGGGAGGTTGTTCAAGGACTAAAGGGTGCCCTAAAAGGCCCCTTGTTCACACTATGAACCAATTAAATTTTACCATGTATGAATGCTATAAATAAGAGTCATGGGTGCACTAAGAAACAAAGATCTTCATAGTACTGTTATGCTACAAGAATTCTCCCTTGAGAATCCTCTTTTCTCTTTGGATCCTTCAAGCACTATTTCAATAGGCCATTCCACTCACCTCTTGAGGGAATAAGCATTGTTGTTCTTCACCATTTGTCATTTCTTCCATTGTATGAAGATATCTCCATTAGGGAACTCAAGATCCCTCCCAAGGAGGAAGAGGGGACTCATAAGTCCCTATTTTTCTCTACGGTGTTTTGCCTACTAATCTATTGATCCATTGGTAGAATTATGTTGGTCATTGTTTGATTTTCATGGTTCTAAGTTTCTCATGATTTCTAACTTTTATTTCTTAGTTTTTTTAGTTTTATTTCTTTTTTTTACATGTGTTTGGCTTACTTAACCCACTCACAAGCTTATGTCTTGTTTAGCAGGCTCATCTAGACATGCAAGTGTTGTTGTTTTGCTCACCCAAGTGACAAAACCAACACAACATATTGGCGACCATATTGAGATCGATATCAAATTCCTCCCTATTTGAGCTTAGAGAGCACTTCATTTTAATTGGTTTCTCTTGTAGGTACCAAAACCATCCTATCCCAACCTACCAAATTCAAAATTCAGAGTTGAGGAAGGAGTATTTCACTTTGAAATTTCTCCCCCGACGCGTGACATGAAGTGCACGGATTTTTCTGCCCACAGACGTGCAATGTGCATGAAACAAGCCTCTTTACTCTATGCATTGTGCACCCTCTATGCGCCTGTCAGAACTATGACCTGTGCATAACTCCAGTTTTTCAAAATTTTAAGGGTTTTTATGAATGTTTGAGGGCCCATAACCTTCAGATTTTTATTTTCATGCACTTTGTAAGGAAACTACACTTCACTTAGAGTCCTTTCCTATATGAAAGGTTAGCTAACATAGGCACTTAGTGGGTAAAAGGAATCAATATTATCCTTTTTTTCTTTGTTTCCACATGGATTGCTTATTTGGATTGTATAATTTGAAGTTTAGGTTATTTCTTTCATACATAAATGACTTAAATTGGGACTAGAACTTAACTTTGACCCTCAAGTATGTTCTTCCCTCGCACCCTAGTGTGATCTTGGGAATTAGAAAGGTGGTTAAAGGGACATTTCATCTGCCTTAACAAAAATATTTAGGATAGGACAAAGCCCCCCTAGGGTTCCTCTTAGTTTTTTGAAAACTTAGGATAGTTTCTTAAAAATGATTTCTTAGTTTAAATCACAATCCAGGGAAGTTTAAAATATCAAAGTAATGGGCCCATACATGCCCACATGCTTGCAATATAGGATAGTTTCAAATATTTCTTAGTGTAAACAACATTTAGGGAGTTTAAAGGATTTGTAAAGGACCCATATGTCCACATTGCTAGTTATTTAGGGCTTTAAATATTCTGCAAGGTTGTACCAAAGACACATAGTAAGCTAGGTAAAGAAGATTTCTGAGGACCACAGGAAATCCACATGTTTCAATCTCACACTTAACTTATTAAAATATTTGCACACTTGTCACTTTATTGCACACAAATCCACTCCTCACACACATAATTTCCATTTTGAATAATGGAGGTTGAAGTAGGTTTTCTCCAAAGAAATTCTGAAATGTCCCACTACTTATTTGGAAATTATCCACACCCATTTAATTCAAGCAAGATTGGTCCACACCCCCAATATCAAATCCAGCCACATCTAAAAGTTTTCTAAAAACCCACAAAGTTTTCCTCCACAAGAGGTGCCATTAGTCTACGTACGATCTCTGGGATAGGCATCCAAATAACCCCCCCTTATCTGGTTCTCACATTTTTAAACAATAGAAGTTGAGAAATAGGGAACTTTCAAATCCTCCAGGTCAAGTGTTCCTACACCATAAGGCAGGGAGATACCCATAAAGGTTCGAAGGCCAAGGTCTGGTTGTTCTATGCATCCCTCCTTGAGTCACCCAACTCTTGGAACGACATCCATCCCGTGACCCATTTTTGAGGCCGAAAATCTAACTGTCGCACTTTGACCGAGGTACATACTGACCAAACTTAGGACATCTACCCAGGTGGAGATTGTGGGTTGCAATCGCACCTTGATCATATTTTGTGTGGCTATTGGGAAATATCGCTAGTTCCTCTTCTGGTGGCTTTAGACCACATTGTTGAGTGCTATTGGAAGTCCTAGTGCTATTTGAGAGGAAGGATGATACATATTTCAGGACATAAGAATTTGTTTTTATTTGTTACCCCAGGCAGACAAAATCCACCTACCCACATGCTTGTTTATTTACAGTTGATTCATGTATGATGCTCATTTGATTACATGCAATTGTGAGTTATATTATCTTGTGAAGGTCCAAAAATACACAAATATATTGTTCATTTATTTCTCTCTTGTCACCATTTGCATATGTTCACTTTGCTAGTCAGAAACCATAAGGGAGCCACAGAAGCCCCATCATTCCAGACACTTGCATAATATCCCTCCTATCCTAGGAGGAGTCCCTAGTCTTGCCAACTCACCAGATCAACCATCTCACACCCCTGTGAGTTCTACTATTTTGGGACCAGATATACTTGGTTCCACTTTGCTTGGGTCCAATTCCCAAGGCCATCCATCCACTAGTTCTCCTTCACAAGGAGGAAGGGGGAAAACTTCTTCTTAAGGGAGAAGTACAAACCCACCAAATCTCTCTCAAGGGACAGGTCCACTACCTTCTCACATGATGGTTGGAGATAATCCTCCACCAAATCTCCCTATTTCATACTTGGCATCCCTTAACATTCCCGATTTAACCAAACTCATGAATGATCGCATTTTGCATGATACCACTTGGCCCAATATGCCTACAAAATTGCCTTCAGACATTCCAAAGTTTGAAGGAAAACCAGGGGACAATCCTGCCAACCATGTTATGACCTTCCACTTATGTTGCTCTTCAAACAACATCATGGATGATTCCATCCACTTAAGGTTGTTTCAGTGAACTCTCACGGGTTCCTCAACCAAATGGTATGTGAACGACAAATCAGGGTCCCATGTGACTATTGAATCATTGTCCAAGGCCTTTTTGTCCTTTTTCCAACTACCAGTTCATCATGATATTGGCTTAGAAATTATCTTAGAGGTAAAACAAACTAGTTCTATCCATATATCCGACCACATCCATGAATGGCATTGGCATCGTAGCTTGTGTAAAGCAGAAACCACCAAAGAACAATGCCTTGATTGGTTTCTCAAATAACTCGTCTCTGTTATCACCAAGGATGTTGCATCCACTTTTCCTCAATCATAAGAGGAATCCATCAGCAAGGCCCAACAGTTTGACCTCATCTATGCTCAATCAGGTTACTTGTACACCGTGTTACCTGATGCACCTAGACCCATACCATTTGGTCAGGACAAACCTAAGATGTCCCACGCTGCAGATGGGTTAATCGGTTCCATGACACACCACAAACCTTATAGTCAATTGTCACCTATTTATGGTGCACTTTAGTATCCACAAACATATGGACGGTCATCTTATTACCCTCCCCCCACTCACCAACAATCATATCATTTTGTTCCCCCTCAGTTGTTGGGGGGACCCCACCGGTACCCCAGATGCATCTGGTCCCTCAATCAAGTACGGGTCCACCTCTAACCCCTACATGTGACCATAATAGTTGTGGAGGTACTTCAAATTCCTATACGCCATATGGATCATCTCCACAAAACAATCCATACTTTTCATTCCATGGTCCTCCACAACCAGTTTCTCCTCCACACGGACAACCACATGTCAGTGTTCATTTTTTTCATCCCTCTCCCATTCAACAAATCCATACTTTTGAACATTTGAATATAGAAAATATGTCCCATCAGTAGAATAATGCCAAGAAGAAAGGAAAAAACTGAAACAATAATACCCCGGGACTAGGAGAAAATAACCCCCAACAAAACCATCCCGCTGGGGGAAACAAGAATCAAGGAAACCATAACCCCGAAGGGGACAATAACAACAAATGACCAGGGAAGAACAACAACAATATCATGACAAACTTCCCTTTCTCTCTTTGTGGTGAGTATGGACGTTATACTCACCATGGTCTTGAAATTGCTGACTTCAAATGGATGAAAGAGCCCATCAACACGCAACATCCTCCACTGTCGCCTGCCCCTCAATAGGCCCCACAAAATTACTTGCAACATAAAACTCCCACCATTTTGAAAAACCATATTCCACACCAAGGTGTGATGAATACCCAACAAGAGGTACACCCTGCCCCACCCCAAATGGGGCAGTATCAAAACCCAAGTCCCGTTCACCCTAGAAATCTGGTTGATCGCAATATCCTCCTCACCAGCGAAGAAGAGATTCCTCTGCAAACACACAGTCATCAATACGGCATGTCTTCTAACTCTACACCAACCACCTCATAAGAGGCTCCAACTACCATTGGAAAACTATTGATGATTGCATGCCCTAACATCGAACCAAACCCTCGTATACCTCGCTTTTTTTTACGACAAAATGTCAACAACCCTCTTTCTAAGGCAACACATAACTATAGTTTGGTCAACGATTTAGCATAGTATTCTACAACCATGTATATATTGGAGGTCCTCCAAACCTGTCCAACTCAGTTGAAATCCTTGATTTCCACCTTGGGGGCAGTCGACCCATCTAATACTAGACTCATCACCTTTGATCTATATAGCAGAGAACCATGCGTCCCCACCCTGGATGCTTTCCAGATACCAGTTAAGATTTGGAACATCATAGTTCATTAGTGTATCACCGATGAAGGTTCCTCCACATGCATCATTTCCAAATTTGTATGGAAAAAATTTGGCTCACCAGAGCTAGTACCATCCACCATCACTCTTAGAGCTTATGATGGTCGACCATTTTCCCCTGAAGGGCTCTTTCAAAATGTCCCAGTCGAACTTGGGGAAAAAACCATCCTCATTGACATTTAAGTTATCGACACCCCACTTGATTACAATATCTTGTTTGAACATAGGTATATGTATGCTATGAAGCTGGTAGCCTCTTCTATGTTTCGAATGATGATGTTCCCCCACAACGGTAAAATCGTCACCATCAACCAAATTACACATTACGAGCCTAATCATTCTTCCAACATTGATAACATTCTCCTCCTTGTCCGCACTAGCTTAGATGCTTATTCTGTCATCGACATGGGTCCCATAATTTTCAAGGACCCATCCTTGATGGGGGAATATCCTGGAGCACCACATCTCCCAAAAATTCATCACAAATGTGTGTATTATATTCTAATGGAACAAATATCAGAGACACTACTCCTCCCATCGAGGCCCCTCCTCACATATAATTTCCACCAGTTGGAGAACTATTACCTAAGGAATTCCATGAGAACCCCATTTCACCACTTATCCTTGATTTCCCCCCTCCCTCCAAGGGTAAATCCCAGTTTGGGAGACAGTCCCTCAAGCCATTACCCAAATTTTTTTCTTCTACCCCCCACCTGGCGTCCAAGCATTCTAGGAAGTTGCTACCCTTACTCTTCCTAACATGGTGCTCACCATCCCTATATGGTATCTTCATCCACCCATGATGGTTCCTCAACCATATCTCCCTCCTCAAACAGAGGGAATACCGATGCACATCCCAATACAGGTTCCTGCCACACCACCATCACCCCCAACTGTTGGCACCATTACCACTGCTAGGGGCAAATGAAAGAATATCCCACAGCTCCACTTCCTCCCCAAGTTAAACCTCTTTGTGCACTATGTGAAAGATACAGACGCCCCAATAATAGATGTCCTACTCTTCCCAAGTTACACAATCTAATCCATCTCCCTAGCACAACCACATTACTCGCCACTCCACCAAGTACATCCATTACTACTATGGAGTCCTCCACCACAAGAAATAAAGGGTTGAAAACCAAATTCGCTTGTGCCATATGCTCAGAATATGGCCACTACACTCATCATTGCACAACTCTACCTTAGTTTCACTAGACATTAGCCATGGTACGCCAAACATCTCGGCCAAATCCCTCTCAGCCACTCCCCACTACGACTCACATTATTGATATTCGATATATTTCATCATCGGTCCCTGAGCGAACAAGGTACCCTCCAAAGTATCAATACATTTACTTTATGACCAACGATCCCTCACACATTTTACATGATATCCCATCTACTTCCTCACCACTTGAGGACACTAACACTTACCCATTGACAGTTCCACCTGTCACCTCCCTGGATTGCCTGTTTTCATTCAGTTTTCATTGCAATGAATATATCCTGTAGGAACTCACTACTCCTGATTTCCCATGGAATTCTCTCCATCATCGACCACTTTTCCTTTCATAGGAGGCCTTTCATCCTCCTACCCAAGCCTCCATATGCGCAATCAAAACCAAGGATTTTATTCCTTCGGGGCATATAGACTAGTTCAACAACCATATCCCTACCCTAGATTCTTTTGAAGAATGCAACATGGCCAACATCTCTCCCACTGTCAAAATCAACATTTCCATTAAACCAGGAATCGTAGAAGAAATCACCATTGGCTTAGCATGCTCCCCTGAAGAACTCACTGCTTACAAAACTCTCTTTCAGGAATACCTGGATATTTTTTCCTGATCATATAAGGAGATATTCGAGCTTGATCCTTCTATAGTCGAACATCGAATCAACACATGGCTCGATGTTGCCCCAGTTCATCAAAATCAATGCCCCCTTCACACATCCAAAGCTACGACTATCAAAGACGAAATTGACAAGTTAGGCATTGTTGGTTTCATTTACCCTATTGCATACACTTCATGGGTTTTCAACCCCGTCCCCGTTAACAAAAAACAAGGAACTATTCGCGTCTACAAATACTTTCACAATCTCAACCATGCTTGTCCCAAAGACAACTTTCCAACCCCTTTCATCGACCAAATTATCAATGATTGTGTTGGCCATGAGGAACTATCCTTTATGGATGGTTTCTCTGGATACAATCAAATCCAAATCCATTTAGCATATCAGTATAAAACCACTTTTAATACCCCATGGGGTACCTTTTCTTATAGGCTTATGCCTTTTGGACTCAAGAATGTCAGTACTATGTTTTAATGGGCCATGACCTATGTTTTCCATGATCTTTCTCGCATCATCCTCACTTATTTGGACAACCTCACCGCTCGATCCAAAAATCAAACTCAACATTTAGACGACTTACGCATCATTTTCCAACAATGTCACTGATACAATATCCACTTGAACCCCCTCAAGTGTATATTTTGAGTCACTGTCAGGCGCCTACTTGGGTTCATTGTCTCCCAACATGGAATCACTATGGACCCCCTCAAGGTCCAAGCTATCACAAAAATTCCACCACCTAGGAATTTACACCAACTGCAAAGCCTATAGGGCAAAGCCAACTTTTTATGTCGCTTTGTCCCAGACTATGCCTTATCCAATGCCACTTTTATTAGTCCATCAGACTATGTATGTGATTACATCCTCTACTTGGCAGCCTCAACTGTCACAGTAGCAGGAGTCATCATCCAATTAGGGGATGAAGGGCGTGAGCATGTCATTTACTACACCAGTAAAAACCTTTTAGGGCCACCTTTCAAGTATAATCATGATGATAAACTAACCTTAGAATTTTTCCTCGTAGTCCAGAAACTGCGACATTATATCTTGCTTCAAACTACCAAGGTCGTAGAAGATTCCAACCCCGTGAAGTACTTGCTTAGTCGACGAAAAAATTTCCCAATGGATCATCATCCTCCAGGAATATGATCTAGATTTATCTACTCCCAAAATCAAGAAATCTCTTTTCCTCTCCGAACTCATTACGGATTTTCCCCCGAACGCTAAATCATCCCCCGTCCATATAGATTTCCCCGACGAACACCTCTTCTTCATCCCCTCTGATGACCCTTGGTACAATGACTTTCTCGTCTACCTTCGGACACAGAAGTTTGTGTCTCATATATCTCGAGATGATATTCGATGCATTTTCCATCATTCCCCTTGATACCTCCTCAATAACAACGTTCTCTATCGATGTGGGGTCAACACCATCTTTCACCGATGTATGACCATCGACGAAGCTGATAGAGTCTTGAACTATTGCCACAATAATGCTTCCGGTGGTCACCTCTCGGGTGTGTCCACCACCCAAAAAATCATTTGAGCAGGGTGCTTCTACCCCACTTTGTTTCATGACTACATCCATGATGTTAAGAGATGTGACAAATGCCAACTTTATGCAAACAAAGCACAAGCACCACCATCTCTTCTACATCCAATCATCATCGTCGACCCCTTCTATAAATGGGGCACAGACTTCATGACTTTCCATCCTCCATCCAGTAATGGACACGAGTACATTTTCATGGTAGTATATTACTTTACCAAGTGGGCCCAAGCCATGCCCACATTTAGCAACACCGTTGATACAACAATGCATTTTTTCTTCAACCACGTCATTACCCGATTCGGAGTCCCACTACATTTAGTGTCTGATCATGGTAAACACCTTAGGAGCAAGATATTTGTGGAACTCTCCTCAATGTTAGGCTTCACCCATGAATTCTCCTCCCCATACTACCCTCATTCCAACGACAAAGTGGAGGTTTTCAATAAATTCCTAAAAACCATGCTACAACATACCATCAACAACCATAAGACCAACTGGCATCATATGTTGTTTTCCGCTTTATGGGATTATCAAATGGAAGTCAAAACTACCACCAATTTTACACCGTTCCACCTCATCCATGGAATCGAAGCCACCCTCCCTATCGAGTGTGAAATCCCCACCTTACGCACTGCCATTGAGTTATTCCCTGACACTGCTCCAATGGAGCAGTGCTTGCTGACCTTAGAGTCGCTTGATGAAGATCGACGATATTCATTACAACACAATGAGGTAGCTAAAAAATGATCCAAAGCTACCTTTGACTGCCATGGTAAACACCTTAGGAACCATATCTTTGTGGAACTCTCCTCAATGTTAGGCTTCACCCATAAATTTTCCTCCCCATACTACCCTTAGTCCAACGGGAAAGTGGAGGTTGTCAATAACGTCTTCAAAACCATGCTACAACATACCATCAACAACCATAAGACCAACTGGAATCATACGTTGTTTACCACTTTATGGGATTATCAAACGGAAGTCAAAATTGCCACCGGTTTTACACCGTTCCACCTCATCCATTGGATCGAAGCCACCCTCCCTATGTGAAATCCCCACCTTACGCACTGCCATTGAGCTATTACCTGACACTGCTCCAATGGAGCAGCACTTGCTGACCTTAGAGTTGCTTGATGAAGATCAATGATATTCATTACAACACAATGAGGCAGCAAAAAAATGATCCAAAGCCACCTTTGACTGCCATGTAAACCTTCGCTCATTCAACGAAGGTGATCTCGTCCTAGCTTATGATATTGCCCATGATACTCTTGGCCATGGGAAATTTGATTCATTATGGCATGGACCCTACATCGTCCAAAAATGCCTCACTAAAGGCGCATACATCCTAGCCTCTCCAGAAGGCTACCCTCTCAAAGAAACTGTCAACGGGTTGTACTTAAAGAAGTTTTAAAATGAAGGGTAATAGATCATGATTACTGCTCAACAAATCATAAAACAATCAATTGTATTGTAAATCAAAAGAATAAATCACTGTAATTAATCCCTGTGCCATCCTTTAGATGTCATAATACAAAGTTTAACTTAACCATAATTTAATTTTAAGAACAAGGAGTTTGTTCAGAACCAAACATCAATATAGCATAGAAAAACCTCAGGAAAAGTACTTAACGCCTTGAAAAAGAGATAATTTCAGATAATAAGCCTCTTCGAGGGGGCAAACTCCTTTTACCCCACTTAAATGTTCAAGTACAAGATGATTCAAAATTAAAATGTCTCCTTGGTATATATAGGAGACTAGGAGGTATAATTACAACTAATGGCCTAAAGCTGACATAAATAAAATAACATTACTAATATAATAT